>PVJL010002089.1:0-32285 GCA_004026885.1 Lyroderma lyra
ACCAGAGTTCCTTTTTCTCCACATCCTCTCCAGCACTTGTTATTCCTTGTCTTGTTGATAATAGCCATTCTCACAGGTGTGAGGTGGTATCTCATTGTGGTTTTGATTTGCATTTCCCTGATAGCTAATGAGGATGAGCATTTTTTCATATGTCTGTTGGCCATTTGTATTTCCTCATGGGAGAAGTGTCTGTTTAAAAACTAAACTTTTTTTATTGAAGTGACATTCACATAAAATTAACCATTTTAAAGAGAATCAGTAGCATTTAGTACATTGATAGTGTGTGCTACCACCATCACTATCTAACTACTTCCAAAGCATTTTCATCCCCCCAAGAGGAAACTGGGTGCCCATTAAGCCGTCACTCCCTATTTTCCCCTCCCTTCCAGCCTCTGACCACCACCAATCTACTCTTTATTGCTACATACTACTTATTCTGGGTATTTCATATAAGTGGAATCAGACAATGCGAACTTTTGTGTCTGGTTCCTTTCACTTAGCATAATACTTCTGAGGTTCATCCATGTTGTAGCATGAATGAGTACTCCATCTCTTTTTATGGCTGAATAATACTTTATTGTGTGAGTACCCCACAATTTGTTTATCCACTCATCCACTGATGAACATTTATGTTTCCATCTTTTGGCTCTTGTGAAAAGTAAAGTGTCGATATGAACATCTGTATACAAGTATTTGTGAACAAGTATTTTAATTCTGTCAGGTGTATATATATATACCTGACAGTCTGTGTGTGTGTGTGTGTGTGTGTGTGTGTGTATAGACTTGCTAGATCATTTGGTAATTATATATTTAATTTTTTGAGAAACTGTCAAACTGTTTACCACAGTGGCTGAACCATTTTACATTCATACCAGCAATGTATAAGGGTTCCAATTTCTCCATATCCTTGTACTCAACCAACTTTTAAAACTTAAATCTAATAAATATTATATATAAAAACCACACCACCACATTATACCATAAGGCACAGAGTGAATATTTATTTATCATAGAGAGGCTAAGCCTAAGCTCTACTTTTATAAATACTAGAAGCACAGGACAAAGAAGTGCAGAGACTTACTCAAAGTCAAAGCTAAAGGATGCTTCTAACAAGATGGGGCCAGGAGAGAGAACAACATTTTAGTAGCATTCCATAACTCTACCCTCAACTTTATTCACTCCCAGCATCCCTTCAAGTTCCTGACACCAATATTGTTTCCCCTGTCTTTTGGAGGATAATTAAGAACCCCAGTAAGAAAAAAAGGAAGAGAGATGGCTTCCAAATGGGAGGCAGGACACTGTGCGTGCCACTGAGCAGTAAGTACACCAGTCCCGCTAAATATGAGAGCCCTTAAGATAGCTGAGCAGGAGATTAACCAACTTAAATCGACCATTTAATAAAATCTGTGGCTCCCAATCTTCTGATCTTTGTTTCCCCATAAGCCTTTTCAGCCCCACCCATGTTTCAAGACAAATCAGATCAATACACCCCACTCCTTTCCAAAGCCCTAAGTTTTTTCTCCCAGATATTTTCTAACACTTCATTTATTGGTCTGGGAGGGAAAAGTGTACTGGGGTGGAGTTTTCAGGTGGATGGCATTTCCACAGTGGAGAAAATAAAGTCTTCTGGCTTGGCTTCCTGCTTCAGCACTCCTGTCAGTAGGAACTCAGGTGACAGGATGGGCAGCCCAACCCGAAGTGGAGTGGAGCAGCGAGGGAAGTCCTCAGAGCATGTGATCACAACTCTCCGAGGCTGGGGACACAGAAAGCCAAACACAGATCAGGGTGAACAGAATCTTGAAAACAGGTTTCAGACACACTCATCAGTCTCCGCATCACTAAACACTACCTCCTGACATGAAGCAGCTGCACTGTCTATCAAGTAACTCTTCCCAGAAAACAAATCTGAATTTATTCGCGTTTTTGTTTTTGTTTTTTCTTTTCTTTTTTTTTTTTAACTTTTTTTTTTATTGGTAGGGAGTGGTCCCGGGGTGGAGAGGGGAGAAAAGGAGGAAGAGCAACAGGGCCAGAGCAAGGGGAGAGAGGGAAGAGTGGGGAGGGGTAAAGGGACTCAGGAGGACTAGCCACCAGTCCGGGAAGTCTCTCTATTCATGCTTTTAACATTAACTGTAATTTACAGGAATTTTGGAAGACAGAAGAATAAAATAAATGACACAACAAGGGAGCAAGCAGAAAAATCAAGACTGAGGAACATTCTACGGGACAAGTGATCTAGTTTTTGCAGGAGGTCAATGGCATGAAGAAGGCTGGGTGGGTTGGGGAATGCTCTGGAGTTAAAAAGAATTAAGAGACATAACAATTGTGGCCATACACAGAGCTTCTCTGAATCCTGAAATGAACTTTAAAAATACATTTTCAGACAACTAGAGAAATATGGTTAATGGGGTATGAGAAAATGACCAAGAAACTACTGTTAATTTTGTTATGAATCAATAGTGACATTGTGTTTATGTAAGAAAATGTACGTATTTCTTAGATATGTGCACTTTAAGTACTTAGGAGGAAGTAATATGATGTTGGCAGTTTCCTTTAAAATACTTCAGTAAAGAAAATGAAAAAGAAAAAAGGAATAGATAGAACATGTGTAGCAATATCTAAATTAACCTGTTGAATGTGAGCAACTGGTATATGAAGGTTCACTGCATCACTCTTTCTTCTCTTGTGTGTATTTGAAATTTTTAAAAATACAAAATAAAAGTCAGTCCATTTGGTATCAGCAGGCCTATCCCTTTCTGTACAGTGGGTCTCCCTCACCCTCCCCCTACTCTATATTCCCAACTGCATATTTTTGGGAATACTCTGTATGTCATCCTCCAGCCCTTTCCCAGCCACCTCACCAGCTCCAGAATATACCACACATACCTTATAGGATCGGGGCATGCTGGGTAGGACCGTGCCTCCACAGCAGCTGATGATCTCCCCCATCTGAGCTGGAGGTGGTTGGACTCCAGGGGTCACATGAATCTCATAGCCCTAAGAGGAAGAAAATGGTGGAGACAGTGGACTGCTGGGACACTTGTGGAGGGAGGGCTGAAGCATGGAGAGGAAGCCAGCCTCTCACCTCCAGCAGCCTCTGCTCCCGAGCGCGGTTCAAGGCATCTCGGAGGCTGAAGCCAAAGTTCTTTTCCTGCTCAGGGTCAGCCACCACATACTCATCGGTGGGCAGGAAGCAACCGGCCCTGTGGGACTAAGGACAGCAGCAGTGAGTATCAGAGCCTAGGCCAGCCAGCCAGCTCTGCTGCTCAGCATTTATAGGAAGCTCAAAAGTGTTTTTTTTTAACCAAAAACAGCTTTTAGTCTTCAAAGAACAAACTGTTCTTTTTTTCCAAAATAATCATAATTAACTTACAAAATTGGAACTTACAATGCCTCTTCAAAGCATTTACTTTACCAGGAAACTTAGCTTTACAGAATCCAAACAGTGAAAGTTTTTTTTAAAAAAAAGATGTATATTTTGTCGTCATTTTAAGACAAAACAGAACATAGCATAAGTCAAGGGAACTCATTTATGCATTAGGTCCTTCTCCAGGAACCAGCACTGTTATACTATTTCCATTTAGCAAAATCTGGTCTGATTTAGTTATCCTTCCTTCTGGTGATTTCACTGGAGGCAGCCGCTGCAATGGCTTAGGGTAGTGTCAGCCACCATGGCTACACCAGAAGTCACAGTATTTTTAAGTAAAGCCTCTGCTTCACTCACCCTTTTCTTCCTGTACCCGCCTTCCTCTTAGCACTTTCTAGAGTGCTATGTGAGTGGTCTCCTTCGACCACTCTCTATTATCTGTCTTCACCTCTTGGCCTCTCACCTGGTACAGCCAGTCCAGGGAAAGGATAGGGATCCCCCGGCCAAGGGCACAAAGGAACTTGACCGTCCGGCGGATCCGATCAGTCACCAAGCAGGACGCCTCTGCCACTGAGCTGGCCAGATGACCCCCCAGGGCTAGTACTGCCCGCTCTCCACGGGCATCTGCCACTCCTGTGAAGAGTACCTGTGGACAGATTGGCCTGAGCTGGTCACAGCAACCAGCGCCATTGATGCCCGTCTCCCAATCCCTCAGTCTGCTCCCGTCCTCCCACATCCCACAAAACCCCATTACCCATCTCTCCTACTTTGGGGGCTGTAGCCTTGTGGTTAGGTTTGGTCCGTCGGGGGCTGAAGGCCGGTGTTCCCTTGGTCCCCTCCTCGGCCTGGCCTCTCTTTCTCTTGCCAGGTCCTGGTATCCCTACATTCTGAGATTGAGAAGGTTGGTGGAGTTTGTGAGCCCCTAGCCCTTTCCCAGCTCCTCGGCCCAAGGCCTCTCCTTACCTCTTCCTTGAGGAATGCTGTCTTCTGGAGGACTTCCCCTCTTTTGAGCTGTTTTTGAAGTGGGGGTGAATTCACAGTACCTGAAGGCCTCTTGCGGTTTTGAGAGGCCTTAGGTTGGGGCTCTGGGGTGAACCTATGTCTACCTGCTGCCTCTACCTTCTGGATCTGAGAAGCATGAGTGCCTGCCTCAGGAGGCTGGACAAAGGCAGGCTCAGGAATGGTGCTAAGGGACTCAGCTGCTCTCACTGCTCCTTGCCTTTTGTTCCTTGAGGACGGGGAGTCAGGTTCAGGGGGTACAGAGCAGGGTTCGTGGGCAGTGTGAGCTGTGAGGAATCCATGCTTTCTAGTAGCCCTTGGCCTCCTGCTGCAATTGGCTTGAGGAACAGGCTCAGGGGAAACAGGTTGATCTGTGGGGATAGGTGACTGGAATTTAAGGATGGTAGGAACTGGCATAGAACTTGTAGATCTTAGTGTCCTGCTCTGACAACCCTGAGCTATGGCCTTGGGGGTGACAGGCTGTTCTGTGGGGGTAGGAGGTTCAAGGTCAGGGGCTGTGGATTCAATTGGTTGGCGGGTCCTGACAGAGGACCTATGTTTCTTACCCCGAGTGGCCTGTAATGTAGGTTTGGGGGTGACAAGTTGGTCTATAGAAGTAGAATGCTGGAACTCAGGGGCTGTGGGGACAAATGTTTCAGGCATCTTGACAGATCTATGTATTCTGCCTTGAGTGGCCCAAGATGTGGGTTTGGGGGTGACAGACTGGTCTGTGGAAGTGGAATGCTGGAGTTCAGGGGCTAGAGGGACAATTGGTTCAGGAGTCTTGACAGAAGACCTGTGTATCCTGCCTCGAGTGGCCCGAGATACGGGTTTCGGGGTGACAGGCTGGTCTGTAGGGGTGGAAGGCTGGAGCTCAGAGACTACTGGGATAATTGGTTCAGGGGACTTAACAGAAGACCTGTGTGACCTGCCCCGAGTCACCCGAGATGTGGGTTTGTGGGTGATAGGCTGGTCTGTAGGGGTGGAAGGCTGGAGCTCAGAGACTATTGGGATAATTGGTTCAGGGGACTTAACAGAAGACCTGTGTGACCTGCCCCGAGTCACCCGAGATGTGGGTTTGGGGGTGATAGTCTGGTCTATAGGAATGGAAGGCTGGAGCTCATGGGCTGTGGGGACAATTGGTTCAGGGGTCTTGACAGAAGATCTATGTTTCCTGCCCCAAGTGGTCCGAGTTGTGGGTTTGGGGGTGATAGGCTGGTCAGTGCAGGTGGTAGGGTGGAGATTCAGAGCTATAGAAGAAACTGGAGTGGGTGTTATCCTGGAGGATCCCTGGGGCCTGCCTCTGGGTTTTACATGGAGAAGGTCTAGCTCTGAGGACAAGGGGGTTTCTGGAGCTTTCTGAGTCCTCTTTTGCCTGGTTCTGGGACTGTGCGGCTGTAAAGGTGGAGATGGACACAAGTGGGGCTGAGGGGCAGGGTGTTCTTGGCTCTGAGACATGAGGGGGTTTTGGAATGGGGCTGAGGCTTCAGGTACTGTCGGAGGCAGAGAAGCATCTTGGGATTCTAGATGACCCTGGGGAAAAACAGAAGCAAGTGAGGGAGGAAGAGGCAGAAGAAATGAACAGGACTGGATCCTGTTCTGGGTACTTGTTTACGGTTAGAGTGCACATACTGTTTTTTCTTTCTGTCTGTGACCATCTTCCATTAGACTGGGAACTTTCTGAGGAGGAAGTCGTTGTCTTTCCCATGGACCCCTCCCTATAACGCCAGTATAGTGTTCTCAGTACATGGATGATGGACAGTTGGGAAAAGAGGGAAGGGATACTAAGAAAGGGACTTACTTTCTGAGTCAGGAAGAGGGAGATAAGACTTGGGAAACATACCGCATTTTGCCGTGTATAACATGCTCCCATGTAGAATGCGCGCACTCATGTTTTTGGCCCAAACTTTCAGGGTAAAAATCTTTCATTTTAATTTTCTAATTCAAATTTTTATTTTTTTTATTTGTTTATGTTAGGTACTTGTTTTTGGTATTGTAAAGAAATTTTATTCCCAGCCAGGGAACTACCAAAAAAAAAAAAAAAGAATTTTAGCATTTATTTTTTTAACATATTATGGTACAAGCAATTTTATTTAACCAATAATTACAAAACACAAACAGATACAAGGTATGAGAAATTTTATGTATAAAATTTTTTTAATATAAAAAAACTCAATTATTGTATTCCAGGATATTATTTTGCACATGGATAGTGTTGATTTCTGGAGGTACACCTCTAATTCATAAGCATAAATGAAATAATTAAAAACATTTATATAGATATGGAATTAGTACTACCCATGTATAATGTGCATCCTTACTTTTCCCTCACAAATTTGGGCAAAAAAGTGCACGTTATCCATGGCAAAATACAATATATAGACAACAACTTGTGCCAAGGTAAAGGGACAGAAACCAACTAAGGAATGGTGAAAAGGGAAGACAATGGAGGATGCAGAGGTGACTGGTGGGGTCGGGGGAGGTAGAGAAAGCAGCTCTCACCCCAGAAGGTTTCTCAGCAGGTGGCATCTTGCAATTGGAGTGGCCTAGACAGAAAGTAAAGACAAGTGTGGGTGAGCTGGCAGCAGTTACTGAGGGGATGATTATCAGGAGGGCTATGTGATACCTTGGGTCCCCCTCTGCCTTCACTTACCTCTCTGCTGCCTCCTGGGGCTCAATGGGGCTCCCTGTTCTGCACCTGACTGGCTTCCAGAAGCTATCAGGGCTGAAGCTAGTCCCTGAAAGTCCCTTGCCACTACCTCAGGCTCTGGTGTTGGACTGCAGGCCTGCCCTCTCTGGTCCTGGCTCCCTGTCTCTGTCTCTCCATTCCATGTGTCTCCCTCCAGTATCATTTTGGGAACAGTGACTTGTAGCCCACCTGGCTTATATTCCCTCTCTGGTGCTAGTTTCTCTGCTTCTGTCTCAAATATTTCTTCTGCAAGAGTCTGCTCTACTACTTCTCTCTCTGGTAGCTCTTTGGGTGCCTCAAGTTCTGCCTTCAAATTCTGCATGTGCTTTTCTGTACTTGTACTTTTCACAATTTTAGCAGACTCTCGTCTCTGAGTGGCTCTAGCCAACACCTGTTTTTGTTCTCTGTCCTGCATCACCCTGGTTAATTCTTCCTCTCCCACCACATCTTCTCTCTCCCCTTCTGGTGGCAGTTTCTTGGTTTCCCTCTCCAATGGCCCTCTCTTGGGGGTCACCCTCTCTACTGTTTCTCTTGGTGTGCCCATGCCTTTCTCCACAGTCTGCACCCATCCGCCTTGAATCCTCAATGGCTCTGCATGAACTGGGCTTTCTGGATGTTGGTCCCGAGGCATTGCCCTAGATGGAGAGGAGCAAAATCCATGGGCATCAAGGTGGGCAGCAATGGACTGGGTCTCAGAGGTCTCTGACTCTCCTGGACAGAATGGCTGTGTAGGCAATATCTGCCATGGTTCATCCCGGGCACCTGGAAGGAGAGAGTCAGAGAGAATGAGTGAGTGAGGGCAAGCACAAGTGCCAATGGGGGAGGGGGAAGGGGCAAGGGAGAGGGAGACAGGATGAGATAGGATTAAGATATATTAATGAACAATAAATCTAATATATGAGTCATTAAAGGAAAGCTGGGAATAATGAGGATAGTTGTAACATTCAATGTTTGTCTCAAAAAGTAAGACCATACCTTCATATAAAAGCTCTCACAGCAGCCTCTTAAAAATTATGCTAGCCTAACTGCTTTAGGGGTCTAACTTAGTATGGCATTTTTTCCTAATGAGATGGAGAAACATCAGCAAAATAATCAGAGATATGAAAGAAATGTGTAGAGGGGGAAAACAAGGATGCTGAGTTAGGGTACAGCAGAGGAGTGTGTCTGATACCTGGGTCCTGGGAGCTGGAGTAGGAAGGGCTGGGCTCTTGGGTCGGGAAGGCCTGGGTGGGCTCATCTTCCATGCTCTGGACTGTTGCACGAGAAAAGATGGCCTAAGACAGCTCTGCCAGACTCCAGGGGCCCATCCTCAGTCTTCCGCCCTGCCCAATCCAGCTTTCACACCCTTCAAGGACCACCAGTCCAATTTCCCAGCTCCTGCCTGCACCAGTATCCCCATGACAGAGATGTTCTTACCTTCCAGGCTCTGATTATCTCTCTCCACAAAACACTGGGTAGCTTGTAGGTCCAGATCTTCAGAACCTGGTGGGAGAGGAATACAAAATAATAAAATATCTTATCTGACCCATAACTTTTTACTTTTTCTCTATTATTCTCTCCCCAACTCAAACCCCTAGACTGAATGTTTATGTTTTCCCCCCAAATTCTTATGTTGAAACCTAATCTCCAATGTGATGATGTCAGGAGGTGGGGCCTTTGGGAGGGGATTAGGTCATGAAGGTGGAGCCCTCATGAATGGGATTAGTGCCCTTATAAAGGAGACCCCAGAAAACACCCTTGTGCCCTTCTGGCATGTGGGGACACAGCAAGATGGCCACCCATGAACAAAAAAGTGGACCCTGACCAGACACTGAATCTGCTGGTGTGTTAGACTTTCCAGCCTTTAGAACTGTGAGAAGTGTTTGCTGTTTACAAGCCCCCATTCCATGGTGGTTTGTTATAGCAGGTTGAAGGGGACTATAAAATCCTATAATCTTTATCTTAGGGGTCAAGGAAGGTGGGCCAGCACTGACCATCGTGGTTGCCTCCAGAGTCCCTGGTCATGTCTGCCTGTGTTTCTCTTCCACTTTCAGGGTGGGGCTGGGCTCCCTTTCTCTGTGGCTGGGTAGGTTCCCCTGGAGTACCTGTGTCAACCACCAGATCTGTTAGGTTTTCCTTTTGGACAGGGAGAAGGTCCTGCTACAGGTGACCCACCCAGGGCCTCACTTCAAGAGCTCTCACCATCCCAGGATCCCCTCCTGTTGGAAGCTGACTGTCTTGTATCTGCCACTGCTGAACTGCTAAGGACGTACCCCCTCAGCATGTCTCATAGTTCCCACCTGGAGGAGGCCCGGCTTCCTCAATATGCGTCCCATGCGGCTTTGCTGGGCCCCCTTCTGCTTCCACATTTGTTTGAATTGTCAAAGCCATGGGCATCTGCTGCTTCTCCATTAGTATAACAGCTGGCTGTGCTGGGACATCCTCTTCCCCTTGTGTGTTGACACTCCCTGTGGCACAGGCCTGGCTTCTCTCCAGGTGGACTCCAGGTGAGTTCCTATCTTCCTCCATCTCTATGTCACTGTCCCTGAAAAGAGGTTGGCTCTTTTCTGAATGTGCTTTTTCCATGTGACTCTTGGGGACAGAGTCTCTCATTTCCACTTCCTCCTCCACATCTGTGTCACTGTCTCTCACAACAGAGGTTCGGCTCTGCTCCAGAAGGGCCACAGGTTGGGCCCTGCCCTCCTCCATATTTGTACTTCTGTCCCACATAGTGGCTTGGTTCTCCTTCAGACACGTCAAAGTGAGCGCTGCTGCAACTTCTTCCTCGTCACCTGCATTGCTGTCAATAACCATGGAGGCGTGGCTTCTCTCCAGAGGGGCCATCTGAGGGGCATCCCCATCCCCCACAGCTGAGCCAGGTCCCCCAGGACTCCTTGCACTAACTCCATGGAAGGCTTGCCTCTTCTTCACAGGAACGACAGCTGGGGTCACAGGAAGCCCCTCTTCTTCTATGTCAGTATCGCTGTCTATGACACTAAAAGGCTGGGCTCTTTCCAGAAGGACCTCAGCCAGCCTTCCTGGGGGCCTGCCCTCATCTTCCACATCTGTCTCACTGTCCTCCCCAGCAGGTTGTGTCCTCTCCAGAATCATCTCGGAATCACCCTCCTTCACTGAGCACTGATGCTTTTTAAGCTGGATTTCTGTTACGGCAGCTTTAGACTGTTCTGTCTTCACAATGGCATCATTTCTGGCAGCTGAGGAGGCCTCCCCTACAGCTGGCTGCTGACTTTCTTCCTCATCTGTGTCACTGTCCAAGTTGAAGGCCAAAGGTGGCCCAGGGCCATCTGGGGCAGGGGAAGCCCCTTCATCATCACTATTAAGGGAAGAGAAGGGAAAGAGTGTACAGGCTCTGTTTCTCAGGAAGGGGGGCAGGTACCTGACTCAACTGGGAGGTCCTTGAGGACAGACAACGTAGTATTTGTTTTTCTAAGCTCCAGCAATTAGCTCTCCACTTGGCACATCAAAGGTGCTCAATAAAAATTCAGCTGAGTGAAAGGGTATATGTCTTTTCCCAGACCCCACTTTCATGACAACTATCACTCTTAGAGATGGATGCTCCAGACCTGGGTTCTTCCTTTTTCTGAAAACTCAGGTGTCAGGCCCATCAGCACTCACCTCTCCGGAACAACTGTTGCCATGGGGGAGGACGTGGTCCTGGGTTCTTTCACCACAAACCTTTTAGAAAGATCTGTCAAGAGAAAGTAGTAAGTTGATAGTTCTACACTCACCATCTCCATCTCCTTACCCACACTCCGTATACGCAAACTTACCCACTTCCTCTTCTGAGTCCTCAGCCAACAGGAGCCCCTGGGGTTGAGTTCCTCCCTGTACCCTGGGTGTCTCCTCTACAGTTAGACAGCCCCGGGAGACAAAGGACAGGGGAACATCCAGGCGATGGTATTGGCAGGGTAAATCAGCAAAGACAATCAACTCCTGGTCCCTCAGACGATGACTCAACCCAGGGCTCAGGACCTTAGGAGGACTCAGGATTTGAGTCCCATTGAGGCTCCCACAATCCCGAAGGATAGGTGCCTTGTCCCAGGCCAGGATTTCAATCACCGCATGTTGTTTGGAGATGGATGGAAAGGGCAGGGTCACAGAGCAATCAGGCATTCGGCCGACCACATTCTTCCCCAGGTACAATGGGAAATCTAAGAATCAGAAAGGCAGACAGGTTCCAAGGCCCCAGTCCTGGGATGCTATTAGGAAAATGTTCCTGTTAAGTACCCTACTACTCACTCAAGGTCCCCACATGCATTGAAAAATAAAAGGCCCTAGGACAGGCCTGGGAAGACTTTTTCAGGGCAAGAGCTATTTCTCCAAGTGTCGCGATCCACTAGCTATTTATTTTATTATTCAGGCAATCACTCCAAAATTGTTTGGCGGTCCATGGGTGGACCACTATCGACGTCTTGCCTGGCCCTGGTCTAGCACATCTAGGTATTAAAGAATATTTGCAATGCATTATTCAATCAATACCTTATCTATCCATACAGTAATTTTTTGTAATAAAATATACCATTTTAACCATTTTTAAGTGTATAGCTCAGTGGTATTCACATTGAGTATAGTCACACTGTTGTGGAACCATCACCACTACTCATTTTCAGACAAGGCTGGATTTCTATTTGAATCTCATCATCTTTTCCTACCAAAGTCAAGTCACTGCCAGTGGGTCAGGAACAATCAACTCAATTAGCCCCCTCTTCTCCTCAGTAAAAAAATTCAGATCTCCTTGAAATGCAAATATGAGCTTCTTAACAATCTTCCAACTACCACCCCACAAAAATAAGAGGCCTATAGCAGTACTTTAACACCCAATATCCCCTGACCTTTTTCTGGTCCATGGGCACTACTGAAGATATGCAGTCGCCCTAGGGGCTCCAAGATACACCCCAAGGATTCACTGGGTCTCTCTGTCTCCTCCTCTTCTTCAACCTCCCAGTTAATAGCCTGAGTGTCCTCCATGATCTGAGAAGGAAACACATTATCATCATCATCATCATCTCTAACACTGGTTCACACACAGTCTCAGAGAGGCAACTCACAACTGAGGGTAAATGTGGATAGCTATGGAGGCTGAGGCTTCTCTTTCTGCCAAGCATTCTGTTGTTAACCTTCCGAAGCACTGAACAAATATTTTTGACCATGACACAGAATAAGAAATAAATATTACAAGGTCCCTAGTTCACAAATAGATGCTCCTTGACTTACAATGTAGTTAAATCCCGATAAACCCACCTAAGTTGAAAATATCCTAAGTTGAAAATGTATTTAATACACCTAACCTACCAAACACCATTAACTTAGATTAGCCTACCTTAGACATGCTCAGAACACTTACACTAGCCTACAGTTGAGCAAAGTTATCTAAAGCAAAGCCTATTTTATAATAAAGGGTTGAATTCTTGTGTAATTTATTATGTAATAGTGTAAAGTAAAAAAACCTAAGTCAAACCATCATCACTTGGAAATGTCTGCATACACAAACACATATACAGTGGTACTTTGGTATTCATCATTAATTGGTTCCAGGAGGTACAACAAGTACCAAAAATGATGAGAACCAAACAAATTTTTCCCATAAGTAATGATGTAGTGGTAACCTTGGTACTCATTGTTAATTGGTTCTAGGAGGTGCAATGAGAACCAAACAAACGACAAGTATCAGGACAGAATTTTTGTGTAAAAATGTGTCAAGTACCAAATTCAATGAGTTTCAAAGCAGTTGAGTACCAAGGTATAACTGTACTTATTTATATAGATAAATGTTTTGAGGAAAAAATGCTTAGCCTTATTATATACATACGCTGATAGTTTTCATCCTTTTTTTTTTCTATTCTATTTTTAAATGCCAATTTGCAACCCATTGAATTGGTTTCAATATCCACTATTGGGTTGCAACTCAGTTTGAAAAACACCATTTTAAAGGGAACTAACTGTTGCCAAGCATCAACTATGTGCTGGGCATTGTGTTATATGTCAGGCACATGAGGCAGACATTTAGGAAACTAAGGCTAAAAATATTAAATACTTTTCATGATAACATAGCAGGTAAATGGAAAGGACAGGGATAAATGTACTTCTGGCTGCAAAGCCCATGCTTTTTACATTTTATCAGACCACCTCAGTGTCATCGGACTAAATTGCCTCATTTAATCATCACAAGATAAGGTATTATTATCTTCTATTTCTCATTTAAAGAAAATGCAACACAGGAGTTCCCTGGTGGTGTAGTGGCTTAAGGCTTTAGCGCTAGTGCTGTCAACGCTGTGGCCTGGGTTCGATTCCCAGCCAGGGAACTACTCACATACAAAATAAATAAATAAATAAATAAATAAATAAATAAAAGAAAAAGAAAAAGAAAAAAAGAAAAAAAAAGAAAATGCAACACAGATGGGTTAAGGAACTTGCCCAAGATCACCCAGATGATGTCTCTCCTCTTTGATGGCTTCCATGCCCACAGAATAAAAGAAAATCTAAACTCTTTAGCAAGAGCCTCCATGATCTGAACTTTATGTCCTGCAATGTATTCCCTGCCCCCTAAAGCCTATGGTTCAGCCATATGGACTTTCTCTCCAATCGCTGAACACAGTCCCAGTTGTACCCCACATCTGCATGTCTTAGACCAATTCCTTGGCCCTTCACCCCTCGTTTTCTTGTCCAACTCCGACCTATCCTTTCCAATTCAGTTCAAATGTAGTTCCTCAGCAAAGCCTTTCCTGGAGTCTTCTCTGCTTTCTGGTGTTCCTGATGTATTCACATGTGGTCAGTGGACTCGTACCTATCCTGACACTTCTCACTATACTATAACCACCACTTTTTATTTCTGCCTTCACACACCCCCTCGAGAACTGTCTTCTCTCCTAGGGCTCATCATATTCTCTGAAGGGTAGTTATTCTGCACCTGATACTGTTAGAAATACAGTAGACTCTCTGTTAACCAGAACTCAAGTAACTGGCACTCTCAAGCAACCGGCAAAAAACAATTGAAGAAATATTGCTAATAAAAATGAAAATAAAATCAATCTTAGCAGGAATGTAAATTTAAATTTGTTGCACTGCACCGTAAGTCTGTACTTGGCTCAACACGTTTGCCTCTCACTCCTGCCAATTCACTGTGTAAACACACTGGTCGGTTGGGATTTATTGTTAATCAAATTTTGTGTTCTCACCTAACCCCAATTATGCTGAAACAGGTCCCAAGTAAGTGTAAATGCATTGTGCTTACTACCCTCAAGCAGAAGATGGAAATATGTAAGAGGCTTGAGAAAGTCAAGAGTCATGCAGTGCTCATGGAGGAATTTAATGTCAGTTTGTCAACAATGTATGTCATTAATGCTCAATCTCAGAAGATAAAGGAGTTTTATGTTAAGTCTGAGAGACAAGAGTGTGGAGAAGTCTTTATTTGCCTTAACTTGCTTTTAATTACTGTAGTTCAGTATTAATAATCAAGGCAACACAGAGTTTATGGTAAGGAATAGTGTAGTATGGGGTATAAATTACGCCTATCTTTAATAGTCACTCTCAAGCAACTAGAAACTACATTTATCCAGCATCTACCAATCCTTCATGGGTGCCGGTAACTGAGAGTCTACTATATTAGGGATACATTCAAGAACCAAACATAAAATAAACTGCCCTTCTGGAATTTACATCAGTCTACCGATGAAAGAACCAATGAAAGCAGATAAAAATTCAAACTAGCATGAGAAGAATTCACTTAACAAGATATCACCTAGGGAGAAACTGTTGACAGAGAAAGTAGGACGCCTCCAAAAAGTTAGTGCTACTCTGTCCTTACAACTGGCAAACTCAAGGGTGCTCTTGACCCTTGGCTCCAATCCAACAGGCCACCAACTTTGATCCCCACCCCGTGGGTTCCATTAGGGCCCACCGGTCTCCCAGAGTCTTCATACCTAAACTCGGGGTGGGGCGTCAAGTAAGGATGAGTATTATAATCCAAGATGCAAACTTCCAAGTTTCCTCCGCCCAACTGCACCCAAGGCACGCCCCTCCCGCCCTTCGGGAGAACCAAGATGGCACCCAGCTGAGCGGCGGGCAAAGCCCCCAAAACTTACCTACTTTGAGTCCCAGCGCGCGCCACTAATAACGGTCGCGATCTAGGGGCGCGAACTCTCTAGCGGGGACGAGGGCTATTCGATGATTGGTTCTAGCCGTCGTCTTTCACAGTCCTGCTACAAGCCGTTTGACGAAGTCCCCAATGCAGAGGCACAGTCGAAGCCCCACCCTCTCCCCGCCCCCTTACGGACCAAAGGGGCGGTTTCTATTGGGAGACTGAGATTGGTTGAGCGAGGCGGAGGCCGAGTGCGCGCACAGAATAGCGCACCTTGATTGGGTACCTCCAAGGGACAACCCACTAGCGCTTCACCGCCCCCTTTCCGCGCAGATATCCAAACCGCGACCACAGAGAATCGCTGCCGACTGCGCCTAGAGGGGATTAACACAGTAGTTCCCTGATGCTTCTAGTGCAACCAGAGCGCCCTTCCTAGGTCTTCCCAGACATGGTGGCTACTGACTCAGAAGAAATAAAAATGGGTTGCGGGTTGCAGTCGTGGCCGGACGCTACAGTTTGGAGAACAGCCCGCAGGCGTGGCGCTTGAAGACTCCTTACTGCAATGGAAGTTCATCTCCTTTTGATTTGGCTTGTTTAGTAGATGTCATTTCCTCCCTGAGAATACAGCCCTGATGACATTTTGAGGTCATTTTCCTAAAGCAAAGATCCTAGGCCAAAGGAAAACCGTTTTGCTAACCATCTGACGGCTCATGAAGGGATTCCAAGGAGTGAAGAAAGGATGATAAAATCATTTATTTCATTATCTCATACTACGGCAAGAAAAAGATAGTAACAATTGACATGTATATAACGTAGAAGAAAGTCCTTTTGCTTTCGTTACTTCGTTCTAACCACAACAATCAAATAGGCAGAAGTAGATTTTACAGAGGGAATTGAAGGTCTCCGAAGTTAAATGACTTGGCTGGGTTCCTACAGCTAATGTAAGGTAGAGACAAATTAAAATAAGTCCTCTGATTTTTTTTTTGGGGGGGGGGGGTTAGTTCCCTGGCTGGGAATCGAAGGATTCTAAATTCTGAACTCGTTCTACTACCACAAAATAACTAGTACTGTCGTTCTGATCATCCCCTAAAACATTCTATTTTAAGTGGGTAGAGGTGTCTTACACAACTTGATTCTTTTATTTTGAAGATGACGGACAGGTTTGTTGGATCCAATGTGAATTAACAATGAGGACCTTCGATATCACTTTATTATGTTCTTTATTATGGTACTTACCACACTTTTATTGTTTATACACTTCTCACCAAACTGCAAGATCATGGAGGCCAGGGAGCTAATTCATAATCATTTTTGCATACCTAGCTCCTGGTCTGGTGGACACTTAGTATCTATCAAGTGAGTTAATACCTGAGAAGCATGCCACTCTGATTTGAGCCCATTCAATTTCCTTCCATGAACCCCAACCTCCCCATTTTAAAATTTCAATCCTTAGGCTCCTGAAAGGTTGCAATGGCCAAGCCGCCTAGTAAATTAAATCAGCGAATAGAAAAACCACTGACTTAATCAAAATGTCTCTAAAGGCAGGCTGGAAAGACTGAAATTCTATCAGGCATTTCATCCCGTAGTTCTGTTTAACAAGAACACAGTGTTCAACACTGCTCTAAGGCTCAGATCTCCCACATGGACTTCCAGTTTCACAGATCCCAGGTATCAGCTTCTCTAAACCATTCCATTCATTCTTCGAGCGTACCCTCCAATTAGATCTCTATCCTGCAAAGCTCATGCTGCAATTGTTTCTTTCTAAACATTATTATTAGAAAACTCCCAAGGAAATGTCAAGGAGGCAATCCCCTCCTTCGTCCTGAGGTACCTGGGGGAGCAGTGGCTTAGTGGAGTTTATGCCTTCGGTCACCAAAGGGCCAGTTAGCAGAGCCGGGTGCCGTGTTTCTTCCCATTTTTCGCTGAGCTAAGCTGTGCGGTCTTTCCCAGAGCTAGCACAGCGGGGAGCTTTCAGGGTGTGCCCACTCCACCTTTCAGCGACTGGCACCCTAGGGTTCCCAATTCCTGCAGCCTCCAAAACGACTCCCTTTTTGCATTATAAAAAACTCATGCATAGAGGAAAGTCACCTTGCACAGGGTCATTTTTCAAAGAACGCTACAAAACTATAACCTCCAAACCCAGTATCCACCCATTTGTCCCTTCATTTTGCAGCGTGGACAACAATAGAGGACTACGACTCCCAGAGAGGACTGCGCTCGTCCATCCGGGCAGAGACCAATAGACGTCGGTTACCTGACCAGCATTGACTAATCAAGGGCCAGACTCGCGGAGTCTTTGTCTCGGAAACGCAGCGCGGGAGCCTTCTCCCGCCTCCCAGTCCAGCGCACGCGCGCCCCGCCCAGCCCGCATTCTCTCCTGCGCCCTGCCCTCGCCTTTCTTCCTCTCAGAACCTTCCTGCCGCCGCGTTCGGACCTCGCTGCTCTAGCCTCCGGGGCACGTCCCATCCTTCCAGCCGGCTACCAGCAGCAGAGAAAAAAATTTACAGATTTCCTTGCCCCGTACACACCTTGAGGCGAGCAAAAAATTTAAATTTGAACCATGAGGGAAATCGTTCACATCCAGGCCGGCCAGTGTGGCAACCAGATCGGTGCTAAGGTAAGGATTTTAAACCTCTTTTAACTATATGTCTTTTCGAGAAGAAAAAAGTCCAGATAAATTATGAAGAATGGTTGTGGATTGTTTGCATTCTCCATCCTTAGTCAAGATTTTCCAAAATTAAGTCTTATATGTATAATACACATTTGTAGCTAGAATTTGCTTTTGTAAAATGGAGAATTATTTTTCTTGGCAGAGTCATTTTGGGGAAGCTATCAAAAGCACCCCTGGGAATTTGGGGGCAAGAAGACCGAGGTTCTGTAAGGTTTTACTTAAAGGGGATCTCCTAACGGTCCGAGGGCCTGGGAGGGATGGAGTGCGGAAACTCGCAAAGACAAAGCGAGGTCCCCACATGTGCATCCCCTTTGGCAGGTCTTTGTAGGGCCGTATCCATCGTAGGGGGAAGGGGCAAGGCGGTGTGTGGGGCAGCTGCAGAGCCCGGCTCCATAAAGGTGGGGAACGCGGTGCTATAGGGTGGGCTGCACTCCAAGTTACCTCCACAAAAGACTAGGGATCTCCACGCGCGGCCCGTGAATATTGGCGGATGGGAGGCTAATGTATGCTGGATTCATTTTGCTTCCTTTATTTCGCCTTGAAAGAGACCCATTTAGGGCTTGAATTGATACGGAGAAAGGGGCAGGAGAAAGGGGAGTTCTTTTTTTAAAGGGCCTCTCGGAGCTAAATGGTGAAAGAAAGGAAGAGGGGATGAGGGTTCTCATTTTAAGAAAGGGGGTAAAGCTGGCGAAGGGATAAAATTCCGAGGCCAAGAGGGGATTTTTTTTTTTTTTTTTTTTTTGAGCGGTTACAACGTAGCGGGAGAGGAAGTGCGGCTGCTACGTTGTAGCAGAAGGGCTGGGCCCTGCGGGGCGGGGGACTGTGCCTCTGCCAGCCACAAGGGGGAGCTCTAGCCCGGGCCAGGCCCCGCCCCTCGCGCGCGGAATTCGCGCCTCTGCCCCGCCCGCGCGCGACGCCTCCCTTTGTCGATGGCTCCGCGCCGACTTGCGCCACTTTCGCGTGTAGCACTTGGGGTGGGCGATTGCCGCAGTTCATTTTCCCAGCCCTTTGTGCACTGGGGCGGTTCCCAGAGTGGGGGGCGAAGGGTTCGATTACCTAGTCCGGCCGGCCGCCTTCACCTTTTCCCATCCCAGTGTCTGCTATCACTGGGCCCTCCCAGCTGGACATCATTTCACATTCCAAGCCGTGAAAGCTGCAGCTTTCCCAGGTGTGGTGTCTAGGGAGGGGCGTGGCAGGCAGTTAGGTGGGTACCGGGGCATAATCAGCTGGAACCCGGAGTGACAGTTCACTGCTCTTTCTCAACAGTTCTGGGAGGTGATCAGTGATGAACATGGCATCGACCCCACCGGCACCTACCACGGCGACAGCGACCTGCAGCTGGATCGCATCTCCGTGTATTACAATGAAGCTACAGGTGAGGGAAGGAGCCTGGGAAGCTCGGGTCTCATTTCTCCCACTTTGGGATCACTTTCCATTCCTAGGTAACCCCTTACCCCTTTAGATGAATCTATCCTTCCCCTTTGGAAACCTTCCTCTATCTCATCTCCCACTATTGGGAAGTCTAGCTCTGCTGCCACCTGGAGACAGCTCCTGGAATCACAAGTTTGGGTCCCTGGCTGCCACCCATCCCCAATTAATTTATCTTATGCCAATTTACCCTGTTCCTTCTTCCCTGTAGGTGGAAAATATGTTCCTCGTGCTATTTTGGTGGATCTAGAACCTGGGACCATGGACTCTGTCCGCTCAGGTCCTTTTGGCCAGATCTTCAGACCAGACAACTTTGTTTTTGGTGAGTTACATAGCACAGATACTTGTAGATACCATCATACTTAATTTCCTTGGGTGCAAGAGGACAGCAAGAGTTAGGAAATGATTGTTGTAGTGGGGAGTTTTATAGGGCTTTGTTCTGGAATCTCTAATTGAGGGTGGGTATTGACTAACTTATGGTAAATTATGGAGGTGTTATATCTCAGGTAAGGGAGAAAAAGATAGATCCATGGTCATTACTTTAAAGACTGAGACGCGGAAATGTGGTTGTGTATACACCACACTGTACTAATCCAGTTTGCCTCTTGACCCAATTCCAGGCCAGTCTGGGGCAGGCAACAACTGGGCCAAGGGCCACTATACAGAGGGGGCGGAGCTGGTCGACTCTGTCCTGGACGTGGTGCGGAAGGAGGCTGAGAGCTGTGACTGCCTGCAGGGCTTCCAGCTGACCCACTCCCTGGGTGGTGGCACTGGGTCAGGGATGGGCACCTTGCTTATCAGCAAGATCCGTGAGGAGTATCCTGATCGCATCATGAACACCTTCAGCGTGGTGCCTTCACCCAAAGTGTCTGACACAGTGGTTGAGCCGTACAACGCCACCCTCTCTGTCCATCAGTTGGTAGAGAATACTGATGAAACCTACTGCATTGACAACGAGGCCCTTTATGACATCTGCTTCCGCACCCTCAAGCTGACCACACCAACCTACGGGGACCTGAACCACCTTGTCTCAGCCACCATGAGTGGGGTCACCACCTGCCTCCGCTTCCCTGGCCAGCTCAATGCTGACCTCCGCAAGCTTGCAGTCAACATGGTACCCTTTCCACGCCTCCACTTCTTTATGCCTGGCTTTGCTCCTCTAACCAGCCGTGGAAGCCAGCAGTATCGGGCTCTTACTGTGCCCGAACTCACCCAGCAAGTATTCGATGCCAAGAACATGATGGCTGCCTGTGACCCTCGCCATGGCCGGTACCTCACCGTGGCTGCTGTTTTCCGTGGGCGGATGTCCATGAAGGAGGTGGATGAACAGATGCTCAACGTGCAAAACAAGAACAGCAGCTACTTTGTGGAATGGATCCCCAATAATGTCAAGACGGCCGTGTGTGACATCCCACCCCGTGGCCTGAAGATGGCGGTCACCTTCATTGGCAATAGCACAGCCATCCAGGAGCTGTTCAAGCGCATCTCGGAGCAGTTCACAGCCATGTTCCGGCGCAAGGCCTTCCTGCACTGGTACACGGGCGAGGGCATGGACGAGATGGAGTTCACCGAGGCTGAGAGCAACATGAACGACCTGGTGTCTGAGTACCAGCAGTATCAGGATGCCACCGCAGAAGAGGAGGAGGATTTCGGTGAGGAGGCAGAAGAGGAGGCCTAAGGCCACACCCCATTGCCCCATCACTCAGGCTTCTCAGTTCCCTTAACTGCCCCTTTCTTCTCCCTCAGAATTTGCATTTTCTGCCTCTCATCTTTTTTTTCTTTTGGGGGTAGGGGGTTTTAGAACAGTGCCTGGCACATAATAGGCGCTCAATAAATATCTGTTGGTTGTTGAATGTCTCTTCTCTTTCCACTCTGGGAAATCTAGATTTCTGCCATTCTGGATAAACTTGATATTTCCTTCTGGTGTCCATTTCTCCCATCTATCCAGTTAATATTTTCCTTTGTTTTCAAGATAATTCTCCCAAGAAGCTGGGGCTCATCCAGATCCCATTTAGACCCATGTGCTGAAAACCCAGATGGATGACCACAATTCTAAGTCCATGTGGTAGCTTAGGGGAAAGGAACCCATCCTACCTAACGGGGGAGTCCTTACTAGGAAGGGGTAGGGTCTCCCATTCAGAGCGGTTTGGGAGTGGGATCCAGACTACCAAAAGTTCGCTTTGGGGGAGGTGTTAACAGTATTATCTCCATTTTCAGTCTCCCTCCAAGCTCTTGGCTGAACTGTTTGCTTTGTAGGAATATGCTCCACTGTCACGTGGGATCCTTCCCTTTTTCTACTTTATCTCCCTCTCACATCAGATCCCTTTCTTTCTCTGATTGGAGAAAGGGGCTCAGGGGAAAGAGACTAGTCTTGCTCCCTAAGCCTCCATAAAGGCCCTCCCCATCTCCACCTTTTCTTAACCCCCAAAATATCAGTGCGTGTGTGTATGGAAAAGTATGTACTGCCACCTGAATGCTTGAGTCATTCCCCAGAGGAGAGGGGACAAGATATTTGGCAACATCTCATCTCACTACTGCCATTTCCCCCTACCCCTGGTTTTGTTCTACCCTACTCTTCCAATTTCTTTGTGTTGAACTTGCTTTTTTTCATATTGAAAAAATGACATTTCCCCAAGAGCCAAAAATAAATGGGAATTGAAAAAAATTGCAAGACTGTGTGCTCATTTAGATTGCTGGTGTAGACAAAGGGCTGAAGTTCACATACACTTATACTCAGCTGTCAACTGATGAGAACATCCTAATAATTGATTCATATAATCCCTGGTAATCAAACTAGCTCACCATTAGTACCACCAGTTTTAAATTAGGATAGGGATAGGTTCACCTGCAGGCCCTAGGGATTGATATGGAATGGATGAATGTCAGAAGTCCCCAGCCCTCTGTAGAAGTGCAGCTTCTCAGGCCTCAGGAGATGCACTGAACCAGGAGTGGACCCCAGCATCCTGTTTTAACTGCTCCAGAAAATCATGAATGCAGTTCAAAGCCACTTGCACCATTTCCAGTGTACCACATCCAGGGTTCCTTGGGGTTATGGGTTATCTGCTGTTGGCCTTAACCCTGTGGGTTTTCTCAGCCAACTTAAGGTACAGATAACTAGTATGGGGTTCCACATCTTGGTCCCATTCTAATCACTGCTCCGTCTAATGCAGCTCAAAGATACCAAGAGATTTAAGTAATTTCCCTTGGACGTATTTTCAGTAACTAGGGATTAATGGAATTCTCAATATTCCTTCCATATCACAGCATGCTTTCTGACTAACCAACTTAAGGGCACAAAATTCTACAGCTCTTAACAGTGAAAAATTAACTTTCTCCCATTCTAAAAAGCCTATTGGGAGCAAGCTACATTCTAGCATTCATTTTGAATGATTACTGTTTTCATTGTTCATAAAGTATCAGTATTTATGCACAGCAATTGACAAGTGGAGAACATCCAGCCATCCCTCAGTCTCGGTCAGAAAATTGCGGACAACAGGCTCAGACAGTCTAGTTTAATTAGGAAGCTTTAAACCAGGTGGGGTGGGGTAGGATTATCAGAAAGCTGGCATGGGACCCCTGGAGGGACTGGCAGTTTTGGTTGTGTGGGCCTGGGAAGGGGAACAACCCTAACCCTCCAAGGCAAGGCACAGGCTATTTGGCAAGGAGAGATGAGAGGAGGAAACCCACTTTCAACATGCTCAGGAAGGCTGGTTGAAGTGCATGCAATATGGGGACCATTCAGGCAACCTGAACTATTGAGGCTAGGCATCTGTGAAGGTTGAGGCCTCAGGCTGTTCGCAAAGGCTTGTGGTTCACCTGGCAAAAAGGACAACAGTAGGTGACACTTGGGAACCAGATCTGGTATTCTCCCAGGCCCCATTTGGACGAATGGGCTGAAGGAGGACATACACTTCCAGGAGTCTTCTAGTTTTTTTTCTGGCACCTTTCCTTACCCACTGTTGCCAGGCAGTCATTAGGATCCATGTATAACAATGACTGGCGACAACATGGACGGACCTAGAGGGTATTATGCTAAGTGAAGTAAGTCAGAGAAATATAAATACCATTATGATCTCACATGTGGAATCTAAAGAACAAAATGAACAAAAAACAGAAAGAGACTCAGACAAACTTGATGGTTACTAGAAGGGAGGGTGGTTGGGAGCCTGCATGAAAAAAGACAGGGAGTAATAAGTACAAATTGGTAATTAGAAAATAGTCACGGGATGTAAAAGCAAAGCACAGGAAATATAGTCAGTAATATGGTAATAACTACGCATAGTGCTAGGTGGGCATTAGACTAACTGGGGGGGAATCACTGCATATATTATGCAAATGTCTAACCACTATGCTGTATACCTAAACTAATATAAAATGTCAGTATAACTGAAAAATTTAAGTCTAACTCATCGAAGCAGAGATGTTGAGAAGGTGTAAAGGAGTTATACAAGCTAAATAAATCCTGCAAATTTACCAAACAGCATAGTGCCTATAGCTAACAACACTGTACTATATACTTGAAATTTGCTAAAAGGGTAGATCTTATGTTAAAAGTGTTCTTACCACAAAATAATTATACTAATGATGAGAGGGAAAACGGGGGAAGATATTTCCATAGCCTTGATGATGGTGATGGTTTCACGGATATATACGTAATCCAAACTCAATGAGTTGTAAACATTAAATATATATAGCTTTTTACATGTCAATCATATTTCAATAAAGTGGTTTAAAGCAACAACGAAGAGCCAATGAATTAGGGTGTAGGAGCCAGAGCTCTGCTTGCACAGGCCCTCTGTAGCTCCTAGCCTTCCACTGCCGGCCTCAAGGAGGCTCCAAGGACCCTGGCTTGAAGGTCACTGAAATGGTCCAATGCTTTGATTTATAGGTTTTTTTTATTTAACAAACTCTTATATAGTACTTACTATGTGCCAGACAGTGTTCTAAACACTTTGCAAATATGTCTCATTTAATCCCTTAAGAATTCAATAGGTTGGCTGCTATTATCAACCTATGAGGTACAAAGTTGAGAACACCAAGGTCACCAATGCACTGGAGCCAAGAATCATGTGAAAACAGTCTGGTTCCAGAGCCCACTCTCTTGACCTCTACCATAACCTAGTGGTGAATAAACAGGCACCAAGGAAAGCAGTGATATGCCTTGGAAGGAATTAAATGTCAACAGGCCACAACTGGTTACTTGTAACAATCGGCCTGGGTTGGAAGCCCAGCTTCCCCAGCTTTATGGCATGGGATGAGTTATTTAACATGTCAGAGTTCAGTTTCTTTACTTTGTAAAATATTACATACTCCAAGGGTATGATTAAAATTAAAAAAAATAAAAATAAAAACCATTTGTGTAGAAGCTCAGCACTGCCTGGCACAAAGAAAGCAATAAATAAATAAATGTCAATGTGCTAGGCATGCTGCATCATATGCCATAGGAAGCCAACAATTCTGTTCCACAGCCCCCACCCTAAAGACCCTCACCTGGGAGATGCTGATGCCTGTGAGTCTCTCCACGCTCTCTGGAAGGCGGGTCAGGATGTCCAGCACTTCCCCAGTCACTTTGGATGCCCCCACAGCCCCACTTCCACTGGACACCAGTGTGATCTTATTGGCTGAGGTCAAGGGACCACTGATCTCCTCTGCCACCTGGAAGGTGAAATGTTCACTCAGCGTGCGATCTGATTACACCCTTCCTAAAATGCCCTACTCTGGGTTTTAAGGCCCTTGTCCTACTGATCATCCTTTCTCACTTTGGTCACTGGCTTGTAACTCCCACCCGTAATTTATGGTCCCCAAGCCAGGCTCTCGCCAGTCCCCTGCCCTTACTCCCTGGTTCTCCTGGTGCCCACAACCCCCAAACCTGGGGCAGCTTCTCTAGCAGCATGTCGAGCTGGGCAGCCTCCTGGTACAGCTGGAACGCTTCTGCCTTCTTGGCCATCTGCTCGGCCTCGGCCCGGGCTCGGGCTGCTATGGCAAAGGCCTCAGCCTCCCCACGCATCTGTGGAGGATATAGGATACTGTGATACTGATGGCAGCAGTTAAGGACAAGAAACCCCGGCTGAATAGCAATGCCCACTCCCCCCACAAGCCAGCAAGAGCTGCCTCCTCACTTACCCGCACAGACTCTGCTTCCGCCTCTGCCTGCATAATCAGTTGGGACCTGGGCAAACAAGGAGAGTGGAGGGAGGAGCTGAGGGGAGCACTTGCTCCAACAGGAAGGCCCATAAAAAGGATCCCCGCACTGGGGAGCAGAAGCTCCTGCAAACCTGAGCCCCATAGAAGAAGTCCAGGTGAAGATTTGCTTCTGGGAGTGCCGCATTTGGGGGAGCCCAGTGGTAAAGGCCTGACCTCTACGTCTGGGGGCACCCAGTGGTAAAGGCCTGAGTTCTGCGTCTGGGGGGCACCCAGGTAGTGAGGGGGCCGGGAGGGAGCGGGAGGGCGTTTACTTTTCCGCTTCGGCCAGGCGCTCCAGCCTGTAGCGCTCGGCTTCCGCCGGTTTCCGCACACGGGCCTCCAGCTCCTTCTCCCGCCGGGCAATCTCCTGCTCCTGCACCGCCACCTGCTGGGCGCGCTCCACCACCTGCACCTGCACCCGCTGCTCCTCGATCTGCTGCTTAGTCTTAGCCACCTGGGGAGGAGGAACACTCAGCCTCAGAGCCGAAGACGAAGTGCCCAGCAGGGCTCAGGGATGGGGGGAGGGACATGAAACAGGAGCAGGCTCATGGAGTTGTCCCTAGTCCATTCAGCCGACCCAGAGGGGCCCATGTCCCGTAGAGGGCACGGGCAGGGTGGCCTGATCCTCCTTCTCAGAGCCAGTATCTCCAGTTGGGACGGTCCTCTGGGGAGCCTGTGTTAGAGCTGGGACCCAGGCTGTGTTCCTCGGGCCAGATGCAGTGGCCCTCCACGAGCCCCCATTATTACTCATTTTCCACCAGTACCCTTGTGGAATGTGAGCACGTGGAGGGCACTAAATGTACGATGGCCATCCTCTACCTCCAGGCTCACTCACACCTACCCTTCTCTCCATCTGTGCTGTTGTCACCTCAGTGCCCGCTACCACCAACTCCAGCCCCAACTTTCCTTCCAGGGGGCTGGTTATATCTTTTCCTTTTTCTTTTTTCTTTTTTTTTGTATTAATATGTGGTACAAATTCAAAAGAAAAACGTAAACAGTGAGAAATAACGCTTCATCCCACCTATTTCCTCAATCTGTCTAGTTCCCTTCCAACAGAGGCAACCACTGTGACCAGCTTCTTGTGTATCCTTCCCGGAGCTCTATTATACAAGCATTTATAAGAATGTGTACACGCAGGCCTCTGGTTTAGGCAGATTTCGTTTCTTACTCCTTGTGAACACAAGGACCAGAATACTTTCTTCCTGTGTCACTGCTCCGCTCAGCCAGGCACCATCCATCAGCCCCATGTGCCCCTTCAACATGAGATGGTGCCTCTGCCTTTACTAGGCTCATCTGTTTGCTCCAGAGGAACAGTGCTTCTGGACCTGGTACCCTCTACAGTCTGTGAACATGCAATGTCCAGGCTCTCCTGCACTGTACCAGTGGCTCCCACTCCCGAGTGCAGGACCATCTCCCCAGTGTTGGAGCCCCTGCCCCACCTTCTTCAGGCCACCTTTCAGTGACTCAGCCTCCAGCAGGCTTCCTTGGAAGTAGTATGTGGGCAGCAAGCTTTCTGAGATCATTATTCTGCTCTTTTCTTTGAATTCCAGTGAGGTTGAATACAGGCTACTATGCTGAAAATCATTTTCATCACAATTTTTTTTTTTTAAAAATGTGGGTAGTTCCCTGGCTGGGAATCAAACCCAGGCCGCAGCGTTGACAGCACGGAAGTCTAGCCACTACACCACCAGGGAACTCCTCATCACAATTTTGAAGGCATTCTCCATGGTCTTCTAGCTTAAGAAATCTGAATTCATTTTGATGCCTGAACCTTTGGGATGTTTTTTCTCCCTCGAAGCTCCTAGATCATTTCTTTGTTCTCAGTGTTCTGAAATTCAGTGGTATGTTCCAATGTAGATGTTTTCCATTCACTGTTGGGCACTTGGTGGGTTGTTTTAATCTAGAAACTCATACCCTTCAGAAGAGAGAAACATTTTGGCATCTTTTTCATTTGGTTACTTCTTCTCATTTCTTTTGTTCTGTTGAATCTACTAAACTGGCTGCTACTATTTGTTTGTTTTTTTTATTTCCCATCTGTTCTGTTGTTTTCTGGAAGCTTTATTAGAATTTCTCTTCCAAAGTAATTATTTTCATTTCTGCCATGTTATTAATTTCTAAGAGCTCTTTTTTGTTTTCTGTTATATATCATGACCTCCTAGATGTGAATTCATCTCTTCTCACTGAGCATATTAATTCTTTAAAAAAAGCTTTCTTCTCCTTGCATAGCATGTGTCCCTCAAATGGCCTTGCTATTTGTGGTTTTTGGTCTGTCTTCCATGTTGCAGGACTTCCTCACCTATCAGGTAACCCTGGGTTGTCTGCTCACAGTGAAGACAGTCTGCAACACTGAAAGGAAGCTCTGGGTTGAGGGTGAGGCTTGTGGGCTTAGAGCTTCACTCTAGGGTGATATGGGCAGGCCATGTGCTGAGAAACCTGATTCAGGATCTTTAAGTCTCTCCCCGTCTATTGTTCATGTTCCCCAGAGCAGTCTTCTGATCTATTCTTTGGAAAATGGAGGTTCTGGGAGCTGAGTGGGGTGGGAGTAAGAGGAGGCTGCCAGCATTTAGCATTCAATAAGTGTACAGTGACTTCAAGCCCCTGTTACTGGTGAAGTACCAGGCCCTCACCTGTGCCTGGCTGAGCCCAGGTCACATCCTCTGGTTACTCTCATCAGATAATAAACCTCTGGGCAGAGAAGAGATCCAGAGGCAGGGAACCTGGAAGGGGCTCTAACCGAGAAGTCAATTTTCACCTTGTTTGTTCTGATTCCGATGGTCTTCACTGCAGCTCCAGGCTCCTGGTTGTGCCAGCTCTGGTGCCTGAGATGTCACTGTTTTCTGCCTGACACCTCTGTGCTCAGCTGTCTCAGACGTGCCAAGTCAATTACCACTGCTTTCCAGCTTCCAAAGTGATGCTATGGTTTCTATTCCTTCTGTTCCCATTCTCTCTCTTTTTAAATCACTCTATGTGGTTTTAGTGAGGTTTTGAGATTGCAATTAGCTGCATTTATTCAATCCATCATCTTTGAGCAAGCTTCCAACCTGTCTCCCTGCTGCCTCCCTTCTGGTAATTCTCCACAAAGCAGCCAGACTGATCCTTGTGAAAACAGCAATTGGACCATCGCACCTCCCTACTTAAGATTTTCCATAGCTCACCTTTGTGCTTTGAATTCTAAGTCTCCATCATGGCTACCTAAACCCTATGGGATCTGGCCCTGCCTGCCTCTTACAGCACACCAGCCACACCAGATCAGAAACCTCCTTTCTGTGTCTGGGACATGCCAGGCTCTTTCCTACCTCAGGACCTTTGCATGTGCTGGCATCCCTGCCTAGCCACTAGCAATATATGCCTATTTAAATTTAAATTAACAATAAATAAAATTTAAAGTTCAGTTCCTCAGTCACATTCCACTAGCTACATTTCAGGTGCTCAACATCTTAGCACAAACACAGAGTATTTCCATCATCACAAAAGTTCTTTTTGAACATCACTGGCTTATAAAACTCTTGGCCCACAACTCTTTACATTGCTGGTTCTTTCTCATCTTCAGGTTTTATTTCATATATTATTTCCTCACAACAGTTTGCTTAGACCACCCCCTGACCTAATATAGTAACCCCCACTGCTTTCACACCATCCTGTTTATTTCCTCGATAGCACTTAAACAAGATAATTAGAGCCTGTGAAGTTTACTTACTTGCTTCTTAGCTGTGTTCTGTGCTATACTATAAGCTCTATGAGAGCAGGAATCTATTGTCTGATTCACACTCATGTCCTTACCTCTGAAACAACGTTTGGAACACAGTAGGCACTTCACAGATATTTGGTGACTGCACCAAAAATCATTATTTTCTGATTACCTATTACAAAGTAATATTACAGTACAAAACCTGGCACAAAATGCAGAACTTATAAAAAAGTTAGAGTCCAAACCAGCCTAATCCATTGATTTGCAGATAAGGAAAACCGTGAGAGTTAGGGACTTTATCCATAGTCCCACCCATGCTAGTTGTTTTCACTCTGTTACTGCTTCTCAAATCCCAGCATATACATGAATCACCCAGGGATTTTGTTAAGATGCAGATTTGGGGTCAGTCTGGGTTGGAGCCTGAGACTTGGAATTTTTAACAAATATTCCAGTGATGCTGCTGGTATATAGACCACACTTAAGAGTACAAAGCACTATGCCACACTCAGTTATCTGCCAGGCCACTCAGAAATTGATCATAACAATGAAAAATGTTTTGCAACTCATTATGCTTTCAGCCTATAGCAACTCTTGGCAAAAATGAATTTCATAATATTGCTGTCTTTGGGGTAAAGGTCTCAAAGTTGATTCTCGTTATTCCTGGTAGTTCTGTTCTATGAAGTAGACAAAATAAGCAAATGCTTATTTTGTTCCTAGGGGAAATACAGGGTTAGTTTCCTATGAGCCTCTGGTCACAATATTTTTATCCACAGATCAACATATGAATTGTTTTATGTGTGTTTCTGTTCAAAGACACCTTATGTAATAACTATAGTTGACTCATTATCAATGAACTCATGGCCAACAGCACTATAACTCATGACTGAATAAAACTTATCTAATACAAGTATTTTTTCCTAAGGCACCTCACAGCCTTCCTGCACTCAGGAATGCCAGACAGCACTTCAGCCCTATGCTTGGGGGCTATTTTAAACAGTGACATCACCAACAAAGAACACAAAAATGTGAAAAATATGGCAGTAAATATACTATGAAAATGACACTGTCTATGCTATCAGAGTTGAAAGAAGAACACCTTTAACCTCAACTGGGAAATGTGTATCAGACAATTCAGATTTTCGCCTCTGTACATGCCTGCAAATGACCACAAAATTGTTCTGAGTACTGATTTGGGGGTTACCAATATATTTTAGTGAGTAGGCATGTTCTCAATACTGAATCTGCAAATAATGAGGCCTGACTGTACCTCCTGGCAATACCAAGGGCTGCCCAACCCACTCTGCAAGATTCAAAGCTCAACTCCACATTTGCTTTCCTCATACCCCTCTTTGATCACTCGGGCTACCCTGTGCAGATAAGAAAAAGGCGCCCTTTCCTCTGGGTGGTACAGACCTATGGGCCTGTGACAGAATGCACAGCCTGACAAGTGAAGCATGGGTTGGACCCCAGCTGTGGTTCATAACCCCCAATCCAGGTGTGTCCTTGCACAGGATACAACCTGCCCCAAACATGTGATCAGCCCTACTGATCATATACTTTCTTGGCCTTTTCTTTGCTTTTCAGCTGAAATCTTTTAAATCTTCCTTATATGGAGAAGTTGGTTCACAAAAGGACAGCCAGATGAGGGAATCAGAGTTAGAATATGAAGAAAGCATGGTGGTCTGAGATGAAGGGCCTGAGAGGAAGGGGCAGGGGCAAAGTCATCTGCCCAGTGTGGTGGCTCTGACCTGAAGCTGATAGGCCAGGTCAGCCTGTGCCCGGCGTGTGTTGACCTCAATGTCATACGTGGCCTTCTTCAGCTCGTAGTCCCTCTGTGCCTTGGCCATCTCGATCTCACTCAGGTACTGTGCAGACACCTTCTCCTGCTTGGCTTTGGCCTCCTGTCCATACAGAGATTAAGTGGTGGGGTCAGAGCAGAGAGAGGAAGTCCCCAGGGGGGCAGCCTGCTGCCCACCAAGCTCCTCTGCCTTTGTGCCAGCACTGGCCTTATCTATTTCTTCTGCTCACGCAGTTCCGCCAGCCCCCAGTCAGCTGTGCCCTTTCCAGCCCCTCTCCCACTGAGTGTCCCAAAAGCCCACAATGACCAAGTGACCCCTGTCTCTCTCACCCGGATCCCAGCATCTCTCTTGGCCTCCGCTTCTCCAATCCGAGCATCTTTTTGGACTTGAGCGGTTCGAGCCTTCCCCAGGGAGTGCAAATAGTCCTGGGGGAGAGATGCAGAAATCAGAGTCCTTGGGAGGGTTTAAGAGAAGAGACTACAGAAACAAAGATCAACTGTCCAGGTTTACCTGATCATCATGAATGTCCTTCAGGGTGTAGCTAACCACGCTGATGCCCATGTTGACCAGGTCTGAGGAGGCCACTTTGAAAACTTGCTCTGAGAATTTCTGCCTGTCCTTATAGATTTCCTAGGATAATAGGATGGTGGTAAGGAGAACTCTCAGATCCTCTGGCCACTGTTTCCCACAGACTAGATCAGTGCTTAGGCCCCCGCCTCACTCTGGCATCCCTTCCAGCTCCTTCTCTGCCCTCAGGCCCACCTCCACAGTCATATGGGCCATGATAGCCCTCTGGTGGCCCTCCAGCGTCTCCAGGGCAATGTGGGCAATCTCAGCTTCTGTCTTCCCTAGGAACATCTGGCAGGCCGCTGTCAACATCTCCTTGTTCTGCCCCTGGATTTTCACCTGTAGCCAGAGGAAGAGTGGGAGGGGTGTGGTGGGGGTCTTAAGAAGCAGGGAGGAAGCAGGGAGAGAAGAGAGGAAGAGACAAGTGCCCTGGAGAAGGTGACACTGGCAGAGAAAATACTTAAGGTCTGGGGTCAGAGGAGGTGATGGGGGCGTGGACTCTGGGGAGAAGGCTCTGAAAGCCTCACCTGGGCAATGCCAGTGACTGAGATGGGGACCCCATGGCGAGTGTAAACCTTTTCACTCTTGACATTGAGGGTCAATGTGTTGAGAGAGATCCTAGAGGGAAAAAGAAGGGTGGACAGTGAGAAAAAGAGTAAGGAAAGAAAACTGGGGTTTTGCTTCCCTGGATGCTTTCCTACCCACCTTTGGATCTGCTGGATGCAGGGCAGGACAAAGACTCGTCCCCCAGCTACCATGACTGGGGGGCTTCGGCAGAAACCTGCAAAGTGAGAGGCCAGTGAGCTGTGACAGACCTGGA
>PVJL010002089.1:32385-216992 GCA_004026885.1 Lyroderma lyra
GGGGGGGGGGGGGGGGGGGGGGGGGGGGGGGGGGGGGGGGGGGGGGGGGGGGGGGGGGGGGGGGGGGGGGGGGGGGGGGGGGGGGGAGAAGGTTTGGCACCGCAGATCTGGAATGGAGTCGGGGGAAAGGGCAGAGGCCAGACTCGTAGGGGTCTGGGGGTCCCTGGCTGAGTAGAGAACAACACTTACCCGAGACCACCATGGCCTCATTTGGGCCACAAGTGAAAAACATGGCTCAAGTGGGAGCTGGAATAAAGGAAAGAAAGCCTTTGCAGAGGGGGAAGGGGCGCTGTGAAGCCCACAGGAGTGATTCCCTTTCCCGTCAGTCCCGCCTAGCCTGCAACCACCACCGCCCAGTCCCTTCCGCACCCAGGGGTCCGCTACGCCTTTTCCCCCGTAGACCCCCAGAGATTCCCTTCCGCCTGCTTGCAGCCAGTGCCAGCCCCTTGCCGCGTCGCCGTCTGCAGTGAAGACGGTTTCTCCCTGATCTGCTAAAGCTTTCCCACACCTAGAGGCCCCCAGACCTCGCGCCACCACAGCTGATTCCATCTCCCCTCCCAACCTACCTTCCCGGACTCCGGCGGCGGCCGGTGGACCTGGGAGCTGAGCCGGGGCCACTCGCTTACGACCTTCCTACAGGATGGGCCCGTGGCGGAGCGTGCGCCCCCTACCCAGCCGCACCCTAGGTCTGCGCCTACCCGACCCCGCCCCGCGCCGCGGCCCAACCCCGGCCCCGCCCCTCTTTCCCGGCAGGCCCCGCTCCGAGCGCAGCCCGCTAGCCCGGCGCAAGGGGCGGGCCAGACTGCTGGTGTGGTTCTCCGCTACCCTTCCACCCCCACCGCTCGTGTTGCTCCCGGCTCCGCCCCGGGCGCGCGATGTGACCCTCTGTGGGCAGGGGACATTGCTTCATGTCGGATATGCCCCGCGGTAGCTAACTGGGAAAACCGCAGACTGAGCAACGAACGTCTGCGTCCGGCCACCGGATGCTGGGTTCCCGGATCGCGAAGAGGGGCTCGGAGCCCTGGAGGAGCGCCTGTTGAGGCCGTAGCCTCCGGTCCCTGGAGCCCGAAGCAGGAAGGAGCAGGGAATCGCCGCTGGCAAAGATACACTCAAATGACTGCTGACAATAAAACAGTTTATTTGTGTTCACGGAACACACCGGGAGACCCCACCGCCGCCCCCTGACAGCTCCCATTCCGTAGCCACCCTTTAGGGGCAACTTCTAGGAGATCGAAGGCCAAGGACCTTATTTCCAACGGTCTGCGGAAGCTTCACACAATAATGCCAGGGGTTTGAGATGCTGGAGGACACCACCACCATGTCCTTAACCCCCAGCCCCCGCCCTCGCACCCCGTTTCCATTTCCTCCCATCTTCCTCCGTTCTAAGCGCCTCCGCCAGTCCCACCAAGCTCAAATAAATAACCAAAAAAACCTGCATTTGCAGCAGGGTGCACGTCTCGCACCCTCGCATAAGTTAAAATAAATATTACATACACCCCTCTATCACTTAGGGGACATACATAAATACATATAAATATCAGGAGCAATGAAACATAAATTAACACCGCCCTCCTTCGCCGCGGGGCCTGGCCCCGGCATGTCCGCGCGTGTCCTATCCGGCGCAGGCTGGCGGCTCCCCTGTAGTGTTGCGTGCGAGTTGCCTCGGAAGTCCCAGTTTGGGATACGCTGTAGCGCACCAGATACACCTGGTGTTTCTTTGGTTTTCCAGATTCTTGTTGGGGAGGGTGGGGAGTCACGATTAGAAGGCGGCCGGTTGTTGCTGGAGAAAAGTGCTCAGGTCCATAGCGTAGTCTGAGGGCTCCGCGGTCAGATTAAGGGGCTCGAGGACCGCGGGCGCAAGGGTGGATGCGGAGGGCGCGGCGCTGGCGGCATCTTCCGGGGCCAGGGGCTCCGGGACACCTTCTTCAGCCATCAGGATCTGGCAGAAGACGATGGTAAGCAGGAGAAAGAGGAGCCTTTTAGCAGGGTTCGGATCCTCGGTTGGCAGCTGGCGCCTGACCTGAAAGGAGACAACAAAGGGAACAGGTCAGCTCAGGGCCCCGACGTCGGGCCGTTCCCCCCGACTCTCCCTCTGGCTGCCCACTTCGGCGACACTCACCACTCGTGGGTAGAGGACCCTACGGGTCCGCTTTCGGTGCCCGCGGGAGATGCTGGGGCGCGCGGCGGAGGCCACCGCGGGCTCTGGGAGCGGATCGAAGGTGAAGATCTCAGGACCGGAGCCCCTCCGGGGTCCCGGGCTGGTGGTGGGTACCGGGGTCGGGGCCCGCAGGACAGTCATGGTAGGGAGGGAGCTGCGAGAGTGACACATGGTGCGCTGAACTGAGCGGAAGGACGAGTGCAGCCGCGCAGCCGTGCAAAGCTAGTTATGTACACTCCAGAGCTGGGCGGGCCCGTCTCTACTCCACCCACGCTGGGAGCTGTAGGCCGGAGCTGGCTGGAAATTCCCACGATTAAGCAAAGAGAGAGGACGGGGAGACTTGGCCTGTGCAACCCTAGGCCCCTAGGTGTGTGAGTGGGGGTGGGTGAGATCTCGGGCTGCAGGCACATGTCGGGCCATGTGGCAGCTGGAGAGAGATCCACAGACAGCTTAGGGGACAGTTCAGTCAGAGGCCCCATCTGTGGAGAGTTGGCAGGGCTTACATAGGGAAGTCTGGCCATTCCTCTGTAATACTGACTGAGCAAAGTCAATGAACCACAGTTACACAGGTACATTCACACACTTGTAGACACACACAGAACCCTCACCCCCCACCCCAAGAGGGATGTCATTACAAAAATAGCCAAGCAGCAGAAGAAAAATGAACACACTAGCACACTCAGACCTAACCCTGCCTGCCTTAGAACACAGGGAAATGCACATACAAACATTCACACATACACCATATTGTAGGGTAGGGGTGGAAAAAAGTTTCCCTTCTACCCTCTGGGTCTTTTAGCTGGTGTAATAACTAAGTTGACATAAGACATTAATAGGAGAAAAACAAATTTAATTGAGTCTTATGTGCCATCCCGAGGAATGGGAACTAAGGTGGGATGGGATCCAGGGTTCACAGGGGAGGAGGGCCATTCGCAGAAATATAAGAAGAGCAGACTTTGCTAATCAAATGTTTGCCCTGCTCAGCCAGCAAATCTTTCAAATACAAAAGTTCTCTCTGGTAATAGCTCTCTTCCTATACAGGCCCCCTAATAAATTCTTCTAGGCAGTTAAGGGAGAAGTGAAAAGCTTTTCCTGAGTCTGCTGGGTCTTGGCTCCCTTTAGCTCAAAACTATCCACATACCAAAGTGGCAAATTTTAGGGTGGCATATTCTGCCCCCTTCAACATGCACATCACACATCACACACACACACACACACACACACACACACACACAGAGAGAGAGAGAGAGAGAGAGAGAGAGAGAGAGAGAGAGAGCTCAAAGGTGCAGAGACTGCGTAGAGACAATCCAGCAAAGTTACCCACTTGGATGTTCATATGAAGGTGGGACAGAAGACCACAAAACACAAAGGCAGAAGGTTAGAAGTTACCCAGATTTGCCCCTGGTTGTATGGATCAAAAACAAAACTCTGGAGTTCCCTGATGGTGTAGTAGCTTAAGGCTTTGTCGTTGGCGCTGTCAGCGCTGCGGCCTGGGTTCGATTCCCGGCCAGGGAACTATCCACAAATAAAACAAAACAAAACACAATACTAAAAACAAAACTCATGTGAAGAACATTTTAAATTGAGGCATTATGCAAATGTTGTGGAAATGGTAGTAAGTGGAACTCAAGATAGAACTGACACATTTTCATAACTGCATTCGAGACAACTGCTCATGGACACAGAATTTACCATCTTTTGTGCATTCACGGGTGCCAGGCACCCTGTTAAAGGTACTGCTGAGAGAGTACTGAAGTTGGTTTCTGTGTGCATGGCGCTGAGTGGGGCAAGCCAGGTGTGATGGGCCCATCATGTGTGGGCCTGACCAGGAGAATTTGAGGGTCCTAAGAAAATGGAAGACAGTGTAAGGGGAACCCAGAAAAGCTAGTGTTCACTAATCAATCAGGCAAGCCTTCATGGAAGAGTGGTATGTGAGATGACCCTGAATTGTGGGTGAGTTGCCATAGAGTCAGTTGTAGAAGATGACTGTGACAAAGAGAACGGAGTCAGCAAGGGCCTTGAACTGGAAAAGTACAGGATGTGTTTGGGGAATCACAGAGAAAGCAATCCCGGAGTAAGTTACCAGTAACGGAGTAGTAGGAAGTCATGAGGGCTGGGAAGGAGTTGGGCAAAGTGGGGAGAACTTAGGTGCTAAGCCAGAAATCTGGGTGTGACTAGACTGTGGAGCATGTGGGGCAGGGGATGACATAGCAGGACACTTCAAGCCAGTGGGGAGAGGGATGAGGAGAAGGCCCTGCATAGAGAGACACTGAGGCAGGGACAGGAGGCTATTAAAGAGGTGCGGGTCGAAGGTATCAAGGACCTGAAATGGGCCATGGCAGTAGGACCCAGAGGAGGGGTGGCTCTAAGAGACATTCTTAGCATGCGCTAACTAGTATTTAACACTAGGATGGGTTTCATTAGAGTCAGGGAGCATGGGGAGTGGGAGTGCTGACAGCAGAGAATGAAGGGAGCAAAGAGTTTTGAAATGGATTGGGCTGAGATCTTAACACCAGATCATATTATGCCTGGTACCCATGGTGAGGACATATATGACCCCTTCTGTTAAAGACTGTGTTGCACATGTCTTTATATCCGCCGTGGAACCTAGCACAGTCCTTTGCATGTAGTAGTTGTTCAATGATCTTGATAAATGAAAGATGAAACTACAGAGCTATAAATGTACACACTGTTTAGGTCATCCCAAGCTTTTGAGACATGGATACATTCCTTCAAACCCCACATACAAATTTACAACATCTTAAGAAAAGCTGGGGCAAGTCTTTCACAGACATCAAACAAGGAACACTTGTTCCCGCCCCCCAGATTGTGTGGGGATGCAAACAAGGAGGCAGCCCCGCAATTGGGGAAATTGATACATTACTGCTGTGCATACAATTGCTTCATAGGCCTATGTGTCACTTTATTTTATACCCACTACTCCTGTCTAAACACATGGGACCCCATCAGCATTACAAACTTCTTCCAGACAGACATAAAACACACCTCCTCTACAAACAAACACACATCCCTTTCCCATACCTGCCTTTCATACTTGGCCATTATTCTACATCTATATCCAAGTACACTGAAGCTACACACCTATTACACCCTTGTTCCAAGGCAACCTGAGTACTACACGCGACCAACATAAATCCATGATTACTTACACATGTAGATGGTCCCACACGTTCAAACTGACATAAATTGGGGAGGGGGGAGACAGTGATGATGGAAGAAAACTGCTTGGTGGGAGAGAGGGGGAGGCACCCCATATCAGGAATGCATATTTGTTTATGATGGAAAATTTCTCCAGGCCATTAGGCAGCAGAGGGGAAATGAAGGGGGGGGGCGGGGATGTCAGGATCTTGTCTCGCCACTATCTCCCACATCTGGAATCAGGGCCTCCAGCTGGGCCTAGTTATCCTCACTGTCCTTCTGGCACAGAGAGTCTTTCTTTGTGGCAAGATCAGAATGGGACAAAGAGAAGAACTAGAGAAACCAGAGAGGTCTCCAGTCCTTCTTAACCAACCTCATCCCCATTCCTGCTACCCTCAGAGGCCCAGGGCTCTACCCCACCCCCACCCCCACCCCCACCCCACTCACACAAGAAGCTAGGCAAAGGCTGAGAGTGAATCATTAAGCCAATGAGGGGTGCAGAGGTGAGGGCTAAGGCTGAGGGCTGAGTTAAGGCCAGAAAGGGCCAGGGGCTGAGACCAGCAGCTGGACCGGTTCTCACTGCCCTAGTCCTGGGAAAACAGGCTGTCAGGCCCATCCATTTCCAGCTTACCTCATTACCTCCCTGTCCTCCCAGAGGACATTCCCTTCCTGACCTGCTACTGTGACCTCCCATTGACCTCTTTCTTAACCCCTTGTTTGTTTTCTTCCTAACACTCACTGCAGCAGAGAATCATTTTATGTATTCATTTACTTTTTGTTGTTGTGTGTCTCCCCCACTGGAATATAATCTCCAGGACTATATAGGACCACTTCCATTCCTTTCCTTGGGATGTCTCTGTGGGATCCCCAATACTAGGCCTTTCACCCAGGAGGGGCTTCATAAATAGTCTTCATTCCATCACCTCCAAGGAGCTACACCTACCTCACCCCCGGAGGCATCTGTTTACATGGCTTTGTCCCTTCAGAGGCCCCCAGCCTCCCTCTTCGAAGAGGCTCAAGGATGTGCCACCATCAGGAATAACTGCAGGCCATCACTCCTTATCAGTCCCTGACGTAAGAGTGTCGTGCTTGCACCCCACTTGCAGTACTGCTGAATTGCTGACTGCAGGCTAGAGTGGGGGACTAAGGTAAAGGGAAGGAGGCAGAATGGGCAGGGCAGAGGACAGTGAAAGCTTGAGAAAGGCCAGCAGGGACCGGTGGATGGAGGGGCGTCCTGGGGTTGGGATGGAAATGGAAAGCATTTAGCTGCACCTGGTCATCCAGATGCTCAGGATCTATTTGTTGACTTGGGGAGGGTTTAAGATGGAACCTGGAGCAGCAAAAACAGCATATTATCATCTGGTGGTGGTATAGGAAATGGGTTTAAATTCCAACTCTGCTACTTGTTAACTTTGTGATATGCAGCCAGCTACTTCTCTGAGAACGTTTCCTTAATTGAAAACTGGGCAAAAAAACTTGGCTTTAGGGCTATTGTGAGGATTAGGAACATGAATGCACTGCTCCTAGGCACACAGTCGGTGCTTCTTCTGGGGTGGCTGCTATGATGACCGTGGGAAGAGGGGCTGCTTTGGAGCAGATATGGGCAGCTGTGAGAACCCAGGAGCAGGAGGCCGGGATGAGAAAATAGCCCCCAAGTGCTAAAATCGTCCAGAGGAATGACTTCTCTTTTGTTTTTTGTCCCCTCTTCTCCCTCCTTCTCTATCTCAGGCTGTGTTTGTGGCTTTTTCATTTTTCCAGAAAAGCAGAGACTCCTGCATTCTTAGTTCTTGTTCAGCTAATGCCAGTGCCTTTAACCCCACTTCCCTTGGCTCCCACACACACACACACACACACACACACACACACACACACACCGGTGGGACCATTCTAGCCAGAGGCGGTGGTAAGTTCTTGACAGCAAGTTAATAAGTGACCGCTAAAGACATCATTCCGGCCATACAAGGGCCAAGATCAGACCTTGGCCATTTTCCTTGACGCAAAAGGATGGCAGGAGTACCTGGAGCACCCAGGCAAGGTGACCAAAGGTGTCCCTGCCCTGGGATGCAGCTCAGCACAACTCAGCCAGTTCCCTGAGGTCTGCTGAGTGTGGGGAGGTGGGAAAAGGACCCAGCACTCCTGTTCTTGTGTTGGTCCTGGCTTCCTCGGGCCCCAGCGTTGTAGCTTCTCCTTCCAGCCTCAGTTTCCTTCCTGCCGGATTATAATTCCATCCATCTTGTCACTGCTCTATTTTCAGCGCCTAGGACTATGCCTCTCAGTACAGGCTGCCTGAGAAGGCTAGAAACGGAGAGCTCTTGAGTTCATTCGTGCTCCAGAGCTGTTCACAGGGAAGCAGCTGCATCTCTCTGCAGTTCGCCCTAATGTCAGCCCTGGAGAATATGATTGAAATTTAATTCAAAGTATAATCATGGATGGAAAAGTGCAGCAAATGAAGTATTTTCCCTTTTGTCCCTCCTTTTCAGACACCCTGCATTTACTGGGTGAGTTGGATCTGTATGTCAAGGGCTTAGATTAAAGGCTCTCTAATGAGTCTCCCTCCTCTGCAAGCCCAGGCGCTCAAAAGTCAGACGTGCCTCCCTCCTACTTCCAAAGCGACTGTGACCCGCCCTTTTCTCCCTTTTCTTTGAAGGTTGGGAGGGGCCCAGGCCCCTCCTCCTAGTGAGGCCTGTGGGGGCGGGGCGGATGCTCAGGGAGCCCACCCACAGCTCCTGGCTTGCTGAGGGGGATCTCGTGTTAGGACTGGGGTTGACCAGCTGCCAGGGGTGATCCCTACGATGGTTTTCTGGAAAGGATAGATGGCTTGTGTGACTCAGAACCAAGTTAGGGAAAAAACAAGCTCACTCAATCGCTGGCACCCTCCTGTCTGGCCTGGCTTTGACCATGAGCTCATGAAAGAGGAAGCTGGGCTGGGCAGGCTCAGGCAGAAGCCCAGCTTTCCCTCATGTTTTCTCTCCATGGCCTCATCAATTCCCTAGAGTGTCTGGGCCTTTTGCTGCGGTCATCCTGGCTCCAAGTGGCCCTGGCCCTTTTATGACACTCTCCCTTCCTAGAAGATTGGTTAGTTGTTTCCCTTTTTGGAATCCCACCCAGCACAGAAGGGGACAGCTCACCGGGGGAGGCTGGAAATATCACTGTTCCCCTGGGCTCTATTGATCTCCACTGTGGACCATGATCATTTGAGTTTGCTCTGAAACCATACATCTCTGAAACAGACCAAGTGGTCATATACCAGAGAGCACGAATTAAGAGGTTTTTTGGGAGGTAGGGTTCCCACTTTAGGAAAGAAACGGGGGTCCCAAATTACCGAACAGCTGAGCTACCCTCAGTGCTGCTCTATCCTAGCGAAACTTAATTACCTAATACTTTTGGTATTCAGAACAGTCCACTAGCAGAAAGGATTCTTTTATTTCAATGTAAATCATGACAAGGATGTGCCACAAACAACCTTCCTACCTCTTCTCCCTCCAGTCGTCTTCTGTGCCTTCACCAGAGCTTTCTTGTTAAAAGATGGACTTGACCATGTCTGTGCCTGCGTCTTCTGTGCCTCCACCTCTCTAGCTGGGCCTACACTGCCCTCCCACCCCCACCCCTGAACCCAGGCAATTTCACAGGGAGGACTGCATTCCAGCCTATCCCTGTCCCCTGAGGTGACCTACCTACAAACATATTCTCTGACAAAGGAAACATTTGACTTGCAGACTGATGCAGAAATCCACAATGGTGACATTCTGCTGCAGCCTCCTTAATTTCCCATTTCCCATTCCTCCCTGTGGCTGAACAGCAGGCCTGTCCTCAGGATGCTACAGCAGTTTCTAGGTTCACCAGCAGCTCCAGGAGTGTGCCTGCTTCCTGCTTAGCCTGCCCTGTGGCCCCACATCTCTGGGTCTGCTAGTGTCCCCACACTCATTGTCTGCTGGGCGATTCTGCTCCATCCCGTGGCGTAGTGTGGAGTGGCACCAGCCCACACTGCTTGGGCACGTATAGCTCCTTGAAGGCACTGTTCTGAGTGCTGGACATTAATCTATTCATTAAGCCTTCACAACCCCCTATTATCATCTGTATTCTCAATTTACAGATGAGGAAAATGAGAGGTTTGATGAGGCAGCTCAAGATTGCAGCTTTCTCAAGATCGCATAACCAAAAAGTAATGAGAATTAGATGAGAACCCTGGTCTACCCAGTTCCAAAATCTGCAACATTGGTCAGAGAGTAGATGCTGGAGCCAGTCCTCTTGGGTTCACTTCCATATTCTAATTCACCTAATTTTCACCATAAGCCTCTGAGAAGAGGAACTTCATATCATCTATGTTCCAGGCTGAGGCTGTGCACACAGGGGAGGGCAGAACTGAGCTTGACACCCAGGAAGTTTGGCTCCAGAAACAGGAAGCTACCAAATTCTGTGATTCCCTACCTCTCAATGATCCCCATTATTAACATTATTATTCAGCTTACCAGCCAGGATCTTTGTGTCTTTGGAGTTTTACACTGCTCTGATGTTTGTATCCTTTCATGTGTCTCACTTTGCGTGTATCTGAATGGGTTGTGCACACACTGCTCGGGGCACAGTGACCTAGTCAGGTTCTGGGCAGCCCTGCTGGGCACATTCACCTCCCACCAAATTGTCAGCCTCTTGCCAGCCCTGGGAAACTGCCTCAAACTCAGACGAGGGTCCTAACGCAGCAGGTGAAGTCAGGGAGGCAAGGTCATCTGCAGGGTGACCCGTGCCTAGAAAATCTCCTCCAGCTACTTTTCTCAAGAGAATGTTATGTATCCAGAAGACTCATTATCATCTGGAGTTCATCTCAAAAAGTCACTTGTTCCCCCAAACAAATTCTGAGCACTTTCAAATGAGAATCTAATCATTGAACCTACTGTTAGGACTTAGTAACTGCACCTGACATGTATTAGGTATGCAATAGATTTTGTTTGAATGATGAATGAATGACTAAAGAAACCCGAATGCTCTTAATTTAGCTCTGTACTGTCCCATATGGTAGCATGTGGCTATTTAAATTTTATAATTTAGTAAAACTTAAAATTCAGTTTCTTGTTTGCATCAGCCACGTATCATGTGCACAAGAACCACATGTGGCTAGTGGGTACTGTATTAGAAAGTTCAGATATAGAACATTTCCATCATCACAGAAAGTTCTGTTGGACAGCACTGGGCCAGATGATAGATGGGTGAGAGAAGGAAAAGTTCTACATTGGGAAGACAGCTCTGGTAGGCTGAGGGCTTTAAAAACAGCCAATCTCAGTTCTTTCTCATTAGATTATGTCACACAATGCTCTTTCAGAGGTCTAGAAACCAGTTCTTGAGAAATTTATCAGAAAAAGGGAAGCATATTTCTGATCACATCCAGGACCTAAATAAACTTCTGTGAAAAAGAAGACAGGCGACTGAAAGGTGAGCTAACGCTGTTGAGTTCCTTCTGTCGTAGGCCACACTGAATGAAGCGATCCAGGGTGCTTTCCACCCATTATCTCATCCAGTGCTCCCAGCTGCCCTATAGGACAGGATTCCGGTCCATGGCCAGTTAGGAACTGGGCCACAAAGCAGGAGGTGAGCAGAGGGTGAACCAACTAAGCTTCATCTGTATTTATAGCCGCTCCCCATCGCTTACATTACCACCTGAGCTCAGCCTCCTGTCAGAGCAGCAGCAGCATTAGATTCTCATAGCAGCCGGAATCCTACTACGAACTGTGCATGTGAGGGATCTAGGTCACACTCTCCTTATGAGAACCTAATGCCTGATGATCTGAGGTGGAGCTGAGACGGTGATGCTAGTGCAGGGAAGCAGCTGCAAATACAGATTAGCATTAGCAGAGAGGTTGACTGCACAGAGACCATAACAAATCAATTGCTTGCAGACTCATATCAAAACTCCATTAGTGAGAGGCAAGTGACAATTAAGCTGCACCTGGTGCTTGAATCACCCCCAAATCATCCCCCACTCCACCCCAGTTCATGGAAAAATGGTCTTCCATGGAATCAGTCCCTGGTGCCAAAAAGGTTGGGGACTGCTGCTGTAGGACGCAGGAGGGAAGTGAAGGTAAGTGGCTGAAAAGTCATAGACTTGTGAAATGCTGAAGGCTAGTCTTCACACTTAGAACATCAGTAAATTGACTGTCAAATGTGTTCCAGCTAAAGGCAGTGGAAGGTGGAAAGATGGATGAAATATAGGCCTCAAGACATTTATATTGTAAAAAAAATAAGACAGACACATGACAACTACGTAGCCATAACTGTACATTTATGTATATACTTATGTATATATATTATATTCTATATGTGTATGTGTATACACATGCATAATAACATACTAATTAACATTTGTTTGGCATATTAGAGCTTAACAAGTACTTTTCCTCATATGAAGCAAATTATCAAGTTGAATGTCAAATTAATGGAATGTTGATACAGAAGCCAAGCATTCTAGGAATTCAGAGCAGGGTGACATCACTGAAGGATGGGTGATGGGGGAAAGTTTTGGTTGAGGCACAAAACTGCGGGAACAGGGAATGCTGGGCATTCATGCAGACCTAAAAAGAAAAAAACAACCCCTGGCTTTCCAGATGACTCTCTATTGCTTGTAGTTTTTAATGAGATCATTGTATACTTTCTGGAAGATAAAATGTGATCTAGTGGATGTTTTCTGCACTTTGACCATCCAGAATCTACCATCTCCTCTCTGATAAATGCTGACTGAGAGTATTTAGTGTTTTGTCCTTGGTCCTTCACCCAAATGATTAACATACTAAAAAACAAAACAAAACAAAAAACCCGTTAATCTAGAAACATAGAGTAACTCTAGTTGCAGAATGGTTTGAGTTGCCTTTAATAACTATGTGATGAGCATCCAGTGGTATATCTTAAACACCTTATTTACTGCTCAGGGTTACATAATGTCAGCTCTACCTGCACATTGAAAGAACACATGAAAACTCAGCCCTGCATTCTGACTAAACTTGCCTACGTTTTCCTTGCGTGAACGTAGTCACTCACCTGTCAGCAGTGATCAAGAAATGTCATTCTTTTTTCTTTTCTTTCTGTCTTTCTCTTTCTGTCTTTCTCTTTTTTTTTTAATGTAATAATTTATTTTACCAAAATGTACCACTTTAACTTTATTTACTTAAAATACAAATACTGGGAGTTCCCTGGTGGTGTAGTAGCTTAAGGCTTCGGCGCTGGCTCTGTCAATGCTGCGGCCTGGGTTTGATTCCCAGCCAGGGAACTACCCACATACAAAAAAAAAAAATACAAATACTGTAATCATTGTAAAATTGTTATTCAGTGTGAAACTGTTTCAAGGACTTTTCTTCATTAACAAGATTATTTTATTGTTAAATTTATTGGGGTGACATCAGTTAGCAAAAATTCCGTAGGTTCCCGGTGTACAATTCTACAGAACATCATCTATGTGTGGCATTATGTGTTCACCACCCAGTGTCAGTTCTCTTTCCATCACCATATATTTGACTCCCCAATCCCTCCTCTCCCACCCGGTTCACCCCTTACCCACAGGTAACCACCGAACTATTGACTGTGTCCATGAGTTTTTGTTTCTTTGTTGCTTTTAGTTTCATATTTCACATATGAGTGAAGTCCTATGGTTCTTGGTTTTTTCTGTCTGGCTTATTTAAATTAGATTGCTTCTCGGCCTTTTGGCTAAGATCCAGGGAGAAATGTCTTTCTAAAGCTCTGTGGTCTTTGCCTCAGCTTCCTTAAATTTTTCTAATGTTTCTACCTTTCTTCCTTAGCATTTGGATTTCTTTGGTTTCAAGGCACAGAAACTCATTGCAGCTAACTTAAACAGAAAAACAGGATATTAGGAGGATGTTGGTTAGCTCACAGAATCAAAGGAAGGTTAGAGAACCAGGCTCAAGGAACATGGGAACCAAGGCAGCTCCAGCAGCTTCGATATTGAAAATCAAGTGTTGCCCTTGCCACCTGCTGAAATGAGTGAGTGACAGCTATTTTTTCCATCCCTCCTATTCATGTCCATAATCCCAAACCCCAGCAGAGAGAGTTTAATTAGCCTAATTTACATAGAGGCCAGGGGAAGAAAGGACACCTTAACTGACAGTTCATTAGGATGGCACGCACGTAATTCCCCAGACAATCCAATGACTGTCCTAGAAAGAAGAGGGTGGAAGTTGGATGGTCAAAGCCCCGAAAATATCCAGAAGACCCCATTTTCTCTTTCTGACCTTCATTTTTTACTTTTTCTAATTGTCCATAATAAGAGTGACAAACATACTTTCAAGGTTGTAGGAAAGATATCTAAAAATAAATCCATCCATATTGGAACTTTTTCCAAAAGGAATTAAAGATTGGGAAAGTTTGTCCTTACCCCTCAGCACTGAGTAAAAGGATTAAAGAAGAAGATGTATGAAAAGTGCCTCATACAGTGGCTGGTACGTTACAAGCCTCATTACATGTCATTGCCATTCCAGCCCTTCCCCAGTGGTGTGCTGGAGTCAGCTTGTACCAGCACATGAAAGCCGACCATTGTATTTTTCAGGAATTTTGTGAGCCAATTGACATCATATTGGTAAGTTAAAGTTGACCTTCATGAGAACATTTACACCATGAAAACTGGAAGTGTTCTCATTCAGGATGCCCATCCCCACCCGCTCCGGGCAACCAGCACAACGCGGCCCCCACGCCTTTCTTTCCTTCACAGGATGTGCACAGACCCATGAAGAACTGCGTGTCTCTCAGGAGTAGATTAAGCAGTGAGTGACAAAAAAGCAAACACAGTGGTTTACTAAACGTAAGTTCATTCTCTCTGACAGAAACAAAGTTTGGATCGAGGTCAGCAGTTCGGCTTGGCTATTAGCTGTACTTTGTTGCAGCCTTCACCGTACGGCTTTTACTTCAGGATCTAAGATGGCTGCACAAGCTCCACATTCCAGCCAGTAGATAAGAAAAGGGCAAAGAAATACACATCATTTCTTATTAAGTCCACTGGCAGAGGAAATGACATTTCAGCCATACCTAGCTGCAAGGGAGACTCGACATGCGTTATTTACTCCAGGCAGCCACATGTCCAGCTGGAAACTGAGAAGATCAGATGGGTACTGGGAGATAGCTGGCAGTCCCTCTTGCCAACAGGCAGGACTTAGGAAAGTGTAGCAGAGATAGGACAGTGGTGCTGGCATGATGCAATGGGTGTGGTCTGTGGAACTCTGAGGGAGCTGAGTTGAAAAACCAAGGTGGAAGGCAGATCTCAGTGAGGGTCCAGGAAAGCAGACCAAAGAATCTCCATCTCATGCTATTAGAAACAGGAGGCATTGAACTTTTGGGTAGGGGACCTGTACCATCAGAGGCATTTAAGAACTTTTAACCTGGCCCTTAACTGCTAGACATATGGGAGGAGGGAGGGAAAAACAACAAGTGTCAGGAAGATGGAAGAGGAGCGGTCTTCACAAGTTAGGTGTCAGGTGATTGTGTGGGGGCATTGGGAATGAGGAAGAAATTAATCTGAGAGGTGCTTGCCAGACAATGTGTTCGGATAGTTGGCTGGGCTGACTGGGAGTTTCAGGCTGGGGCTCCTAGAGACAGAATCAGAGAGAAGGAGTAAACAGAGCAAACTGCCTTGGGAGGTGTGTGAGGTTGGCTCACCTTGAAGTAGAGCCTGGCATGGGACTTTTGTTCAAAGGATTGATTCGTGCAAGGGACACAGAGAGTGAGGCCATCAGAGGGCAAAGGGGAAGAGGTTGAGCAAGGATGGGCTGAGCCATGGTCCAGCCTCACAGGGAGGCTCCTGGCACAAATGGCACCAGAGTCAGCTCCACCATAAGGCAAGGAGGCTGAGCCCCACATCCAGCAGTCACAGGCTGAGTTCTGTCCAAAGTGTGCATAAGGGAGCGTGGCTTAGCTCCCACTGGGTCCAGGGCAATTCTTCAGAAAAAGGGACAGCTCTGTGTGGTTATTAGCTAACATACCTGGCCCCTGGGAGATGAGGGGACTCGCTGGTCAAAAGGACCTGGGTGAGGCCAAGACAGCATCTGTTATCGTGAGACCATTTGAGTTGTCTTGGATATAAGGTGGCAAAAAAATAAGGTATTGACACATGACTAGTGGGAAACTGGAGATACAAGACAGGGGTTCATGTGTAAGAATAGGACAAGCTATCTAATGTTAGAGAGGGAGACTGGCACACAGGTGATAGTTTAACAAGAAGGAATGAGATCTTTGAAGGCCATGGATACAGCGGGGCCAGCCTTTGGAAGGTAAGTTCGTTACACCTTAATGAGAAGGTGAGTGGGAGAAGAGGAACCAATGAATAAAAAAGGAGAGATGAGTAGAAAAGCATTCATGATGTTGACCTTATATTATGACTGGAAGTCAAGGGAAGAAGTTGAAGGGGAATGAAGTGTCAGTCACATGACAAGAAGAGCATGGGGGGAGGGGCACCCATCTTTGGAAATACAATCTGTCATGCTGTCAGAGTTCTTTATTTGCTTCGTATGAGTGGCCCCATTTATTCAACAGTGATCACTAAAAATATATCACCAGCTTGAGGAACTTCCTGGGGGCAGGAATTCAGCCAGTGACTTTGGTTTTCTTTATCTTTACACCCTAAGCATTTGTTGTTTTTGTTTTTGTTTTTTCTGTATGTGGGTAGTTCCCTGGCTGGGAATCGAACCCAGGCTGCAGCATTGACAGCGCCAGCGCCGAAGGCTTAAGCCACTACACCACCAGGCAACTCCTGCCCTAAGTATTTGTGCTGTAATAGTCCCACAAGAGACACCTGTGGAAGAAAGGACTCCTTCTAAAGTCTGTCATCTGTTTTCCACATACACTGAATCATTTGATCCTATGCTAGCTATCGTGAACATCTCACAGTTGAAGACACTAAGGCTTAGAGGGGTAAGTGGGCTTTCCCGATGACTCAACTAGCAGGAGCTCGGCGGTGACCTGAGGTCTTCTTGGCTGAGGGAACTTTTAAAAAGAGCTTGATGCCTCCAAATAGCAAGGGAAATTCCTTGGGACTTGGGCAGTTTCTTTAGTGCTCTATTCCCAGAGCAAGTAGCACAGGACCAATGACAGCTATAGACAGAGATCCTTCAATCTCTTGTTGACTGGTCCTGATTTTGATACACCAATTTAACATGATAAGTTAGTATGATTTTGCATTTCTTTTCTTGTGGGAACAGCCAGGGCCTAGGACATGGACCCACACATTGTATTTAGCTTCTGGGCTGGGGAGAAGGCCAGGATAAAGAAGCTCTCTGTGCTGGCAATGAACCAGCAGCACCCACATTGGGAGAGTGAGGTAAGTGGGAGATGCCAAGGAGAGTCCAGGTGAAGCAATCAGTGATCTGAGATAACTACATAGGAAGAGGGAAAGCCTAGAAGGGAAGTAGCTCAGGCAGTTCCTGGGGGTTCAGATCAGAAAGGAGAATATAACCAATTTCCACCCACTTCCCAACTTGCATTCCAGCCCTAAGAATGTTTCATAGCCTCAGGGGTAAATCTTGGCAAAATACCCAGCATGGGTGACAGGGGTGCTGGTCTGGGTCAGAAGTGGGTGGGAGCAGATCTTCAAACTTACATCACGCTTCGATTTTCCAAATCCTGCCTGTGCCCTGCCACACATGCAATTTTTTACTGTCTCTTTACAACTGTCCCTAGCTTAGCAGCTTTTTTTTTCAGAAATTGCAGATCAGGAAGGACCTTTGGAAACCACAGTTGCCACTTCTGCTATGGAGGCAGAAAGCATGGGACAGCCTAACCCCTTGATGCCTGGGAAGCAACAAAGAGGACTGAAAGTAGCTCCATATTTGTGGGACCACTGTTCTAACCAGTCCCCTGCTCTCCTGCACAGCCCCACAGGGAATTCTTAGGGCAGTGGTGCCCAACACTTTTGGCACCAGGGACTGGTTTCATGGAAGGCAATTTTTTTCATGCATGGGGTTGGGGGATGGTTTTGGGATGATTCAAGTGCATTAGGTTTATTGTGCACTTTATTTCTATTATTATTACATTGTAATATGTAATGAAATAACTATACAACTAATCTAATGCTGCCACTGATCTGACAGAATGTGGAGCTCAGGTGGTAATGTGAGTGTTGTGGAGTGGCTGCAAACACAGATGAAGCTTCCCTCACTCGCCGGCTGCTCACCTCCTATTATGTGGCCCAGTTCCTAACAGGCCAGGGGCTGGTACTGGTCCTTGGCCCTGGGGGTTGGGGACCCCTGCCTTAGGGGCTCTCTTTGTCTCTAGTTTCTCCCCATGTCACTCACTCCCCTCTGCTAAATGCATATTCCTGCTGCTCAGGTCCTCTGCCAGTAGCTCACCGTGACTTCTCATACTACTTCCATCCCCTGGGCTCACCTGCCTGGACCATGGTGGACCAGCTTCAACTGTGTCATTTATGAATCACCCTTGCTGCTTTGTTCCAGCCCATCAATATGCTTGCTGCTCTCTCCCACGCAGGAGTTACTCACTGCTTATGTTACCAGTCCCTCTGGAATGTGCCTCCCTCCATGACATCCATTTCCCCACATCCTTCATTATTTTGTTTAAACTAACAATGTTTTCTTCCCCCATCTGATGATTAAAATAATAGATGTTTATTGTGGAAAATCCATAAAATGCAAAATGTATGCAAAAGAAGATAAAAAGTACCCATAATCCCACAGCCTGTATACAGCCCACATTACCATTCTGGTGGGGTTCCTTCTAGGATTCTTCTTACCACAACCCCTTCCTGCGTTAGGCCTTCACGTGTGCTATTATTCCTCCTAAGAGTCTCTTCTCTCTCCCAGGCTCTTCCTCTCTTCCTTCCTGCATTCTGTGAGTAAATCAGCTCATGCGTATTATCATAAAGGTCATTCTCTCTGAAAAACCTTTCCTCAACCCGTGAGTTAAGTTTCCTATTACACACTCACAGTACCCAGTACTTTTCCTTTTAGCACTTACCACAATGAGAAACAAGCCATCATTTTTTGCTCATGTGTTTAATGTCTGTCTTAGCTACTTGGCTTGGCAAAGCTGTGACTGGCTTTGTTGTTTATCCTGATGACCTTACCATCCACAACAGGGCTCCATTACAGAAAACACACAACACATTGCACCAAGATGCCTTCCCTGAATGACCATGTCCTCTCAGCACTTTAAGTTAATCAATTTAACAAGTACAGTGAATCAATTATCAAATGCCTGGTGTGGTCCCAGGTACAGAATTCCCAGTTCTTGCCCTCAAGGAGCCTCAGTGTTTTGAGGGAGACAGATGAGTAATGGAGCATGCAAATGTGTCCTTAAGTATATGATGATTAATAGTGTTAAGTAAAGAGGAAGAGTCCCTAACCTGGCCTTGGGGGAGGTGACACCACTGTTTTAAGTTGTTCTGCTATGCATTTGCTTTATAGAATCACAGGATAATCAAATTGGGTGGGATCATGAGATCAACAGGCCCCATCTCTTCCTGTGAGATGAGGAAACTAAAACAGTGAAGGGCAGTGGGTGACTTGGCCAAAGCCATTGGGTAATTTGTTGGTGGCAGATCTGGGATTAGAACCTTGATGTGGAGACTCCTGGCCCAGTGCTCTTTCCACTGTAGATGAGGTGTGATTAAAAAAAATAGTGTGAATGTTCAAATAGAAAAATTTTATTACAGTAAAAGACACATTGCCATTAATTCCCCTCAGAACACTCCCCCTCACTTCAAACACACTTATCCCATCATGCTTGCCACTCTCTCAAGCAGTTCTGAAGTCCTCTTTCATGGGTGTCTTTAGTTGAGTTGTTGTAGCTGCCTCAATGTCCTGAATCAGTTCAAAATGTTTACCTTTCATGGTCATCTTGACCTTGGGGAAGAGCCAGAAGTCGCACGGTGCCAGATCTGGTGAATAAGGTAGATGAGGACACACCAAATGTTTTTATTTGATAAAAATTGCCATAACAGAAGTGATATGTGTGTGTAAACTGAATTGATTCAAGACATTGAGGCAACCATGACGGTGCAATTAAAGACACGAAGGAGGACTTTCAGAACCACTTCAGAAAGTGATAAGAAAAATGGGGAAGTATTTTGAGGGGGATATAATAATTTTTTAAAAATTTAAACATTCACCGTATTTTTATTTTTTAATCACACCTCATATCAGGAACCTTTGTAGTTTCCCTCTCTCCTCCTCCCATTTTAGTAAGCTCAAGCCCTGTTAATTTTTCCTTGTAAAGGTCTCTCAGGTCTGTCCACGTTTCCTCACCTCCATGTGATCACGCTCCAAGCCCTCCATCTTCTCCAGCCTGGGTGCCTATGCTCACCTCCCACCATGTCGCTCTGCATCTGGTTTGTCCCTCTACATCTGGTCTGGCCCTTTGCGTCTGGTCTGGCCCTGCTCAGCTCCCTTCTCCACTGTCTTGCCAGAGTAAGCCTCCACAGACCTGAATGTGAGCATGTCTGTCCCAGCTCAAAGGCCCAGTGGTTTCCCACCAAGCTTTTAGAAATATGTTCAAAATTCTAGTACCTTTTATTAGTCTGTTTAAGCTGTCATAACAAAGTACCATAGACTGAGCATCTTAAACAAGAGAAATTTATTCTCACAGTTCTGGAGGCTGGAAATCCAAGATCAACGTGCCAGCAAAGTAGGTTTAATTTTGAGGCCTCTTCTCCTGGCTTGTAGGTGGCTGCTGTCCCACCATGTGCTCAGATGGTCTTTTCTCAGTGTGTGGGTGACTCTTACTCCTTCTATAAGGATACCAATCTCATTGGATTAGGTGCCTACCCTTTAGACCTCATTTAACCTTAATTACCTCCTAAAGACATTAGTTCCAAAATACAGTCACATTGGGTTCAGGGCTTCAACATATGAATTTGAGAGACACTATTGAGTCCATAGCACGTGGTCTACCAGGCCCCTCTTGACTTAGCCCACCTTCCCAGCCTCTTCTAAGCCCCACTCTCCTCTCTGCCTCCATGCTGCTATATCTTGACTTTTTCTTGGTTCCTTGAAATGTCCAGATCTCTTGCAACTCTGATCCTTCTGTCACCTTCCTTTCTTCATCTGCCCGCGCCACTCCTATTTAGTCTTTGTAAGGAAAAGTCTACCTAGCTTTGGAAGAAGTGAATGTGATTTTGCTCCATTGTGCCCTGAGTCCACCAAGACATCACAGAATCTGCCTTGGACCTCTTTAAGAACTGCCTGCTCTTTTGAGAATTAACACCCGAAGACAATGCATTACAAGGCAGAGTGTACAACCTGTTTTGTGAGTCAGAGATCAGAACTCAATTCCTGCTTTATTGGTGAACTTCCTCCCCAAAACAACTTTCCCAACAGGCATCATATTTGAAGAAATGATAAAATTTAAAAGAATATGTTATGTAGCAGGATAATTTATTATGAATTTAGTGTAGCAATAATCTCCTGAAAAAGAAAAAGGCGGGCAGGCATTCTCCTCTCCTGCTGTACACAGTCAGGACTTTGCTGCCTTGGAGTGGTGGGTGTCCTGACCCTTGCGGAGTTTGGCTTCTTTGTGTGTTTTGGAAGAAAAAGGCAGAATTGAGCTGGATGGGGCCCTAAAAGAGGCTCACCCCTAAGTAGGCCTTGGTTTTGGAAAGCACAGGGTATCTGGTTTGAAAGGGGAAGGTGTGGAGGCATGAGCTGACCCAGTGGTTGATACTTGGACCTTTGGGGGTTGAGGAAAAAGAAGGGGTGTAGTTTCTCCAGAGCACGTGGCTGTTTGGGCCTTTCCCAAAGCCTCTGAGATGGGACTGACTGCCGGGCCGTGAGAACTGGGCTGGGGTGCTCTGAGCAGGGCGTTTCTAGAGCCTTGCTAAATGCTCCTCAGTCACCAGGCAAGGCTGTAGAGAAGCACTGGAAATGCCCCCCCAGTGTAATTAAAAATAAAGGAATTATATGAAACCAAAAACATCTTTCAGGATGTACTACAGATCTGTGATCTTTCCTCGGAGGGTACCTATGTTGAGGCTGTCCTCTTTCTCCACCTTCTCCTCGTCCTTCTTTTTAAATACCAAATTATTTCCAAAGTTGGGTTTTTTTTCTTCTCCTGGTTTTGCTAATGCCATGTTTGGGTTATTAGGGACTGCCCAGGTCAGCTGAGCAGCCTGACTTCTATTGGACTCCATAGGCCTGAGCAGGGAGCAAGTGCTAACCACCGTGGTCAGAAGCTGGACTCTCCTCTGTGTCCTCAGGACTGCATGAGCTCAGGCTTCCTTGTGTGACCCCAGAGGTCTGACAACCATCAAACTCCAGAATTCCAGTCAACAATGGTCAAGGATACAGCCAGTTTTGATATGAGTGAGGCCACAAGGAAATAGGACATTACCTGTGACCCAAGTGAAGGGACGAATTCCTCCATATGTGATGCATTTACATGAGATACATTCACATGTTTCTAGACAGATGGAGGGTGGACTAGCAACAATTGTGGCTTCTGGGAAGTGGCACTGGCTCTATCCTTTTTCTTCTTATTGAATTTATTTTAATATTATGGACTTGAGTTATTGTGAATAATCTGCAATCTTGGTTGTAGTATTTCTTTTTTTTTTTAACTGAGATTTTTAAAAAAGCCACTGAACAGATGTTATTTTTATAATAAAAGTGTACATCCAAAATTAAAATGACAGCAACAGTAAACTCATCAGATTGATAATATCTTCAAATTTCAAAGTATAGGACAGCTGGACACTGCGTCCCAGGAGGGTTGAGCTTGGGATTCGGCTGGGCTGTAAGAGGGGACAGTGACATCATCCAGCTGTGGCGTGTCTGCTGGGCCACGGAGAGGAGGCTAAATATAGATGAGGTTGTGAAGTATGCTAAGAGGCATTGGGACTGGTGCTAGAACATTCCTCACTCCGTCAGTGATCACCCACCTCATCCCTGGGTTCCGGGCACTGAGGATGTAGGAGTAAACAAAGGAGACCGGGCTCCTTGGGCACCAGTTTTGGAGTCTAAAGGAGGAGATGTGTGGGTCACACTGGCCTAGCAGAACAAAGAAAGACAGTGTGAAGCATAGAGGGCCCAGGAACATCGCAAGGCCAAGTGTGCGGTCAGGGTGAAAGAACACTGTGTGCTTTTTCCAGGGCATCTGGCTCGTGAGCACCTCCTCTCAGGATCTTCTTCTGCTGTTTGAAGAACTAGAAGCTTTCTTTTCTTTTCTTTTCTTTTCTTTCTTTTTTTTTTTTTTTTTTTTTTTTTTTTTTTTTTTTTTTTTTTTTTTTTTTTTTTTTTTTTTTTTTGGTATGTGGGTAGTTCCCTGGCTGGGAATCGAACCCAGGCCGCAGCGTTGACAGTGCCAGCGCCGAAGCCTTAAGCCACTACACCACCAGGGAACTCCCTAGAAGCTTTCTTTTCAATTTAAAAAGGATTTTTTTAGTTAAACCTTTTATTTAAAAATGTATAGTAAAATTGACTTTTTAAAATGTAGAGTCCTGTATTACAGGTGACACATGTGAAAGCTCATGTAACTACCACCATCAAGATGTAGAACTACAGTTCCACTGGCCTCCAACTCCCTCAGGCTATCCCGTTGTAGGCACGTCCTCCCTTCTACCCCCACAGCCCTCTGGCGGTTCTGATCTAGTCTCCGTCACTGCAGTTTTGGTTTCTCAAAATGTCACACTCAGCATAATGCCTTTGAGATTCACCCAAGTTGTTGTATGTTTGAGGGGGGACCCAAAAAACCCCGGAATTGTCTTCTGGAGGGTGAGCACCTTGTAGTACAGGTGAGTGTTCCCCTGTTAGGTGAGTGTTCTAGTAACCCATCTGCATCAGTGTACCAGCTGGCACTGTAGTGAGAGGCTGTGTTTGGCTCCAGCAAATTTTTTTTTGGAGATTCTTTCAATGTGTTTGCCCATTTTATGCTGGATGATTTACACAAACAGTGCGGACGTGGCAATGCACCTGCCCACACCACGCTGAGTGTTCAGCATTTTTTGACCAACATATGGCATGGCCCTTGTGCCCCACCCTCCCTATTCACCCAGTCTTGCCCTGAGTGACATTTTTTGATTCCCCAGATGAAAAAAGTCCTCAAAGGGAAACATTTTGCTGATGTGGAAGAGGTAAAACAAGAAAAGGCAGAAACACTAAAAGGGATCAAAATCGACAAGTTCAAAAGCTGTTTTGAGAAGTGGAAAAAGCATCTCAATTGGTGTATTTTACCAAATGAAGAGTACTTTGAAGGTGATGAAATTTAAAACATGTAAGAATAAATACACAAGTTTTAATAAATAAATTTCAGGTTTTTTGAGTTCTCCCTTTTATCAATAACTAGTTTCTTTTTTGTTTCTGGATAGTATTCCATGGTGTGGCTACATCAAGTTACACATGTACCCATTTTAACCCAATTTTAGGTAGTTACAAATGAAGTTGCTATGAATATTTAGTGTATAGGTTTTGTGTGAACGCATTTTTATTCTTCTTAGGTGGGATTGTTGAGTTACATCAGTGGTGTCCAACCTTTTGGCTTCCCTGGGCCACTTTGAAGGATGATTGTCTTGGGCCACACATAAAATACACAAACACTAATGATAACTAATGAGCTAAAATAAAGGTCACAAAAAAAATCTCATAATGTTTGAAGAATCTGTGTTGGGCAGCATTCAAAGCCATCCTGGGCTGTAGGGTGGACATGCCTGAGTTACATGGTAAATGTTTATAAGAAATTGTTAAACCACGTTCCAGAATATGACTGCATCCCACCAGTCCCGTACAAGTTTCCTGTTTCTTTGCACACTTGCCAACACTTGCAGGTGCTATTAGTATTGCTTTTGCTATTTTAATGTTCATCATGGTTTTAATTTGCTTTTCTCCAATGGCCAAAATGTTGATCATCTTACTATGTGCTTGTTTGTCTTCCTTACATCCTGTTCAGTGAAGGGTCTACTCAAGTCTTTTGCTTATTTGGAAACTGGGTGTCTGTTTTCTTGCTTTTGAGTTTTGAGAGTTCTTTAGACATTTTGCATAAATGTCCTTTGTTGAATACATAATATTTTCTTGCACTCAGTACCTTGTCTTTTCATTCTCTTGATAGGATTTTTGGCATGTGAATACTTTACTTATTTTGATGAAGATTTTTTTCTCTTTATTTTTATTGAGATATAACTGACATACAGCAAACATACCAATCTGAATTACACAACTTGATTAATTTTTAAATTTGTACTCACTCATTTAACCACCATCCAGATCAAGATAACATCACCCCAGAAATACCCCTTGAGCCCCTTTCTAGTTGATGTGCTGCAACCCCTTTCTACCCCTCTGAAGTAACTGCTATTCTGACTTCTATCACCATAGATCAGTTTTTCTTAGAAGACTTTTAATGACTGTGCTCCAAGTTTTATGCCCTGCTTAGTATTTGTCTTGGACATTAGAAGTCTCCAAAAACCTTACCTTGGAGAGACATCTCAACTTCTCTCACTGGAAGTGATACAGAGGCCCATGAGCATTGTTGGGCTTCTTATTATCTTGCTTCTGGAATGCCAGCTAGCCATGCTTCATACCAGTGTCCAAAAACTTGGTAGAAAATGGCAGAAAAGATATAGGCACCTTATAAATCCAATGGCATGGGAAGGGCACAGTCCCAGGAATCAACAGGCATGGGTTCAGTCCTATTCTCTGATATTTACTGCATGTCCGTGTACAAACAACATAAGCTTAAGCCTCAGCCACCTCATCTGTAAAGGAGGAACAGTAATATTCACCGTGGTTATCAGGACTGTTCACAATTATTTGAGTCTTTGTCTATTTCCAGGTACCTAGAAAGATTGTACTTTGCCATCTTATTTAACTCTTAGTAATTAACCCAGGCATGGCTACGTGACTTACTTTGGCCAAGTTTCCACATTCTTCCTTCTACTATGGCAATGGGCAATGTTCTGTCAGCCTGGGTCCTGGAATTAAGACAATGTTGGCTCAGAGCAGAGCCTCAGCCAACCCACCACTGATATTGGAGGGAACAATAAATAAATCTTTGTTGCATAAAGCCATTGAGATTTTTGAAGTTGTTTGTTATAGAAGCATAACTGAGCTTGCTTAGATGATATAGCATGTTATAGATAGTACCAAGATTATATGAAATAAAATGTATGAAATTTCTGGGAACAAGTTAAGGCTTGATTCCCTTTCTTTCACAATATCCTTTCTGAGGAGTCATGAACCCAGGGGAATTCTTACCAGTGTAGAACCCTTGATAAGAGATAAAAGACAACCACTCAACCACAAAAGAAAAAAGAAGAGAAAAGGATACAAAGCAACAAAGGATACAGAAATATGACACAGAGCAAAGGGGAGAAACACAGTGACAAAGAAAAGACAAAGTAGAAGAGAAGGGAGAAGTAGAGACGATGCCTGAGACACAGACAGACAGAGGGGATTCTTAGAACAGTGGTTGAGGCAAATGGAAACAGTTTTTTTTGATAGCCAAGTAACAACATCTGTTATGGTAGCTGAGCAAACAAGCTTGGATTCTATTAGTTCCTGGTCATCATGTGTCAGCCTTTCCACCTAGCATTTCCTTAGCACCTACTGTGTGCCTAGCACTATGCTCATGCTGAGTTTATGGAGATGAGCAAGACCCAGTGCTGACCTTTGCCTTCAAAGGATCCCCCAGTCTGGTGTGAAACAGTCATATGAACAGTTAGGACACAATTTGGACTGTGCAATAATGGAGATGCTTTCAAGGCCTTAGGGGAGGAAAAGGGGAACCAAGCCCTGTTCAGGAGAATCAGGAAGGGCTTTCTGGAAGACTTGAGTCTAAGGGTCTTGAAGCATGACTAGGAGTTGGCAGAGGCAAGGTGGGCAAGAACATGTAGGAACCAGGAAACTCGGTGGTTTGGGGTAGCTGGAGCCTTGATGTGAGGCGGTGGGCATTAGATAAAGCTGGAGAGGAGCTCAAGGGCCTATCGCAGGAGCTCCATGTCTTTCACGGGGTGGGCTAGGGCAGATTTGGGCAGTTAAGCAGAGAAGTGGCATGGCCATATTTTAGCTAAATGGCTCTGCCTTCTGTGTGGACAGTGGGTTGGGACATGAGATATCTTGGGATTGGGCTGACTGTCCAGCCCATACCGTGTTCTGTGTGCTCTGTGTGGAGTAACTACTCCCTGTTCCTGACAACCTAGTAACCAGGATGTTCTTATCATCCCCATTTTGACCTCAAAGTAACAAGTCACAGAGAGGTTAAGTTATGTGACCCAGCTGCAGAGCACTCTCCATCCAGCCTTCTCCAGTCTGCTGTTCTCAGGCAGGCTCTCATAAGGGACCGGCTTTTTCATTAGCATCCGGCCTCAAGTTTATGACATCTTTCACGGAGATGACATCATTCCAGCCTTGCAACAATAGCTTCTGTGAAGTAGGTATTAATCATAGCTAAGAAAACCTTCCAAAGAAAATAAAATGATTTGTCAAAGGTCAGAAGTTAGGTGGCAGAGCTCCAATTCAGCCTTGCGACTTCCAACTCTGAGTCGGGTGTGAGCGGTCACGTTTCATTTCTCAGTGGATGCTGCCGCCAGCCTCACCCTCAACACGTTGTGTCGGTAACAGGACAGGGCATTTCCCACTCCTACTCAGCTGCCTCCTATCTAGGAAAACGCTTTTCTGAAGTGAGGGAGAGAGTCATAGAGCAATGTGATGTTGGCATCAATTTCCTACTGTTGGGCAATGGCTTCCGCCATCTGGACTGGGTGACGTCAGCTGTCTGGATTTCTGCCAGTTTTGGGAAACAGACTTCCGGTCGGGTGTGCAGAGCGGTCTCCAGCCTCCTGGGGCAGCAGACCTCTCACTTTGCAAAGTGAGAGACGGAAAATCAGATACCAGGGAGGTTTCACTGGAGGGAAGAACTTAAAAATGGGGAAGAGGAATTCAAAGGACGTAGGCTGGGGCTGATCAGAGAGCCTCTCTTCTGAGACCTAGGGTCTTTCTTGGGGGAAGAGGGGAGAATCCAGGGATCAGACTGGAGGTTTAAGATTTCATGACTAACAGACTTAAGTAAATTGGGGGTGGAGGGGGAGAAAGGTAAGCAAAGCTAAGGAAATCTGGAAAAATGACACATAAAGACACAAACACAGAAGGTCAAATATGGGCCAAGAGTAGATTGTTGATCCCAATCCTCATGCACTTTGCTGTGGAGACTACAGTCTTGAATAAATTAGTAACATGGAAATATAAGCAGCTCTCTTTTCTTTACTTTTTTGAATTATAAAAGTATACCAATTGTAAAAAAAAAATACCTAAACTGTAGATAAATACATTAAAATAGAAAGTTAAAGTGCCCCTCCCTAACCCCACCCTCTGGTCCTGGCTCATAAATGATGTTATGCATGTTGGCCATTTCTTCAGCCAATATGCATCTCATTTGATCCTCATGGTGATCCTTTGAGGTAAGACTGTTAATATGCCTTTAAACAATGTGGTAGAACATACATTACATAAAAGCTACCATATGGGGGTCCCTGCAGGTGAGTGGGCCACCATGGTGGTCTGGCCTGCCTGACCCAACAGCAGACAGTGCTGCAGTGTTGTAAGCGGTGTGTGCCTCCTCTAGTCACGGTGCATCCAACAGGGACAAATACAGGCTCTTTGCTTGTTTGATGAGAGCATGCTTTAAAGCACATAAGAATGAAAAGGATTATGCTAAAGGCCGCTCAGCTGCTGAGGGTGCCAAGGGAAGAATTCTGGCACAGTCAGAGTCCACAGCCACCTGTCTTCCCTGACTTTCCTGGGGGCACTTCCTCTGAGAGGTACGAGTGTGATAAGTGCATGGTGCTCGGGTGTCTGAGAAGGCAGTGTGTCCTGATATCTTTGCCAAGTGAGAGCAGTGGAAGAAACTGCAGAGGGAAAGCTAGGGGTGAGAGATTAAGCCATTGTAGGAGGACACTTGTCTGGTGGTCCTAAGACTGAAGCTTTGCCCCCTGCCTAAAAGAAAGGTGATTTGCCTCCACTGCGGTGGCATACTGTGACCAGGCCCTGGGAGCCGGCCCATGAAGAGAAAGAAAGAGGCTTGCAAGGAAATAAGTTACAGAATTTATACACACTTGCCCTAATAAATGTAACTACACATGGAAAAAATGACCATTTTAACCATACAATTTAGTGGCATTAAAACATTCACACTGTTGTGCAGCCATCACCACCATCACCTCCAGAGATTTTTTCCATCTTCCCCAACTGAACTTCTGTACCCAGTAAACAATATCCTCCCATCCCCTCTTCCCCTCAACCTCTGGCAACCACCATTCCACTTTTTGTCTCTATGAATTTAACAACGCTAGATACCTCATAGAAGTGGAGTCATATTAGTCCTTTTGTGACTGGCTTTTATTTCACATAGCATAATGTCTTTGAGGTTCATTCTTATTGAAGCATGTGTCAGAATGGTTTTCCTTTCATAAGGCTGAATAATATTTCATCGTGTGTGTATACATTTCTTTATCCATTCGTTCATTGATGGACATTTGGGTTGCTTCCACTTTTTGGCTGTTATGAATAATGCTGCTATGAATGTGGATCACATCTGTTCGACTTATGCCTTTATTTTAAATAACAGATCCATTGAAATATAATTTGCATACCATACAATGAAACTCTATAAGTGTACAATTGAGTGGTGTCTAGTGCACTAATGCAGTTGTGCAGCCAACACCACAATCAACTCTAGAACATTTCATCACCCCCAAAAGAAGCCCCACACCCATTAACAGCCACTCCCATCACTTCAGATCCTCGGCTCTTTTGCTCTAGGCAACAACTATTCTACTTTTTGTCTCTATTGATTGGCCTATTCTGGACATTTCATATAAATGAAATCATACAATATGTGGTCTTTTGTGTCTGACTTCTTTCCCTTAGCATAGTGTTTTCAGGGTTCACCCACATTGTAGCATGGATCAATACTTCATTTCTTTTTATTGCTGAATATTATTCTATTTTGTGGGAAGTTATACCATATTTTATTTATCCATTCATTGGGACATTTTCTTTGTTTCTACTTTTTGGCTACTATAAATAATGCTGATATGAACATTCATGTACAAGAATGTGTGTGGATATTGTTTTTATTGTTTGGATATATACCCAGGAGTGGAATTTCTAGGTCATACGGTAACCCTTTGGTTAACCTTTTAAGGAAACTCCAGACTGGTTTCTAAAGTGATTGCACCATTTGACATTCCCACCAGCAGTGTGTGAATAATTCAATTTCTCCAAGCTGTCTTTTGGATTCTAGCCAGTTTAGTGGGTATGAAGTTATATCTTATTGTGGTTTAGATTAGCATTTCTCTGATGGCTAATGATGGTGGGCACCTTTTTATGTACTTATTGGCCATTTGAATATCTTCGGAGAAATGTTTATTCAGATCTTTTGTCCATTTTTAAATTGAGTTATTTGTCTTTTATTACTGAGTTGTAAGAGTCCTTTATATATTCTTATATAACTTACATAATCATATATGTGTCCTTAACAGATATTAATATATGATTTACAAGTATTTTATCCCATTCTATGGGTCATCTTTTTACTTTCTTGATTGTGTTCTTTGAGGCACAACAATTTGGACTTTTCATAAAGCCCAATTTATCTATTTTTTCTTTTGTTACTTGTGCATTTGATATTATGTCCAAGAAACCATTACCTAATCCATGGTCATAAAGATTTATGCCTGTTTTCTCCCAAGAGTTTAATAGTTTCAGCTCTTATGTTAGGTATTTATTCCATTTTGAGTTAATTTGCATATATGGTGTGAAGTAGGGATCCAACTTTATTCTTTTGCATGCGGATATCTAGTTACTCCAGTATTAATTTGCCTTTTTATAGATGAAAAAAGTTGTAGCTCCATGAAAACATGGACTGTGCCTGGTTCTGCTTACCATTGTGTCCTTAGGATTGACTGAAGCTCTGTGCCTGACACATACAAGATGCTCAGGAAATAAAGGCTGAGTGAATGAATCTATGAGTGACTGAGACTCAGAGAGGTTAAATAGCTTGCGTAGGCCATTCAGCTGGAAAGTGGCCACACATGGTTCAAACACAAGGCTTTTTATTCATGTCTAGTTAAGAGCTTTTGTGCTGTGAAACTTTCTTATATAACCAAAAGCTCTTTACCATAAGAAACTAGATTTCCTCAAAGTTTCATTTGTTGCCTCTCTCTGTATCATCCCAATGATTCCATTGTTTGTGAACAGCCAAACTTTTCAAACCTAACGAGCTCCATGTCCCTTCTGACTCCCCAACCCCCTATTCTCCCACAGCCACAGAGACAAAAAAGCTACTTCCTTCTATGGTGGCTTTATAGTTGGAAAGTTCTTCTAGATAATCTGACCACAGCCTCCTGCTGCACAATTTACCATAAATCCCATGAGTGTTTGGTGTAACCATTTATTGTGGGACCTGGTTTGATGTGGGAGGCATTCTTGGTCCATGAAAGGCTTTGTGCTGCCCTGTGGGGAGCTCAGCTAGGGTGAAGCCATGTCATTGCTCTGGTCCTATGTGGCACTGCCTTTGTGGACTGATGTTTCTGATTCTGGTATAGTTCACCACCTCAGAGGAGAACGAAACTACAATAGGAGGCATAAACCCCATGATAGAACATTTTGATGGATTCACTTCTTTTTAGATGAGGACAAAGGAGAGTCCTGAAGAGAAAAAGAACTGTGTTCTCAAAGTTTCCCAAGTTAAAGCCCAAAACTGTGATGAGAGTTGGGTTGAATGACCAGCCCCCAACCTAGATAGTGTTGAGTTTGGGCTCCTCCTGTTGGATGCTTTGGAAAATACTTTGAATTCCAGGGAAAATTAAGACAAGGGTAGAGGAAAAAGAAGGCACATTTATTAATAGAGCGCTTGCTATATATTTGGTATCTTATTTTATTTTTAAAATTATTTTTTAAAATTTTAAATTACATTTGACATACACTATTACATTGATTTCAGGTGTACAGCATAGTGATGAGAAATATATATATAGTATTTTAGGCATCTCATTTTTATCCTAAAGTAATCCTGTGAGTAGGATTTATCAGTCCTATCCTGCAGATTTGGAAGCTGAAACTTGCCCAGAGTCACTCAGGGACTTGAACCCAGAGCTTTCCCAACCCCCCACAGTCCTCTGAGCCAAGGGAGCCACAGCAGAAATGGCACAAGAGAGTCCCTCCCTCCCTTCACTTCCCCTGGGTCTGCTGCTCATTCTGTGAAGACATGGCAGGGGCTCAGGGACCTCTGATCCAGGACCCCCCTCACTTTGCAAGTGGTGACTGGGAGCCAGCTCAGGCTGACTGCTGAGAGTAAACTGTTAAACATGCAGGAACTTTACAAGCTGGTTGTAAAATTGTTGATGGTTGGAAACAGGTCATGATGAGAGGGAGTGTTTATACCATGGAAATTGGGTACTTCTACAAACTCAATTTCCACGGACTGCCCCAGCTGCCAACCCCCCATGCTGGTTTACCAGCATGCCTCTGTGAGGTCCTAAATGCCCCTCAGTGAGCAATAACTTTGAGGCCCTGAGTGACTGCAGAGGACTACAGGGTCTGCCCCCAGTGGTCACAAACTTGCAGCAGCAGACTGAGGAAGGATAGACATATCTGTTGAAAAATGAGGAAATGTGTACACATGGGAGAGAGAAAAGAGGATGTAGGATATTGGTTATTTATGCATGAACAAAGTACCAACATATTTAATCATGGGAATCTTGCGGGGAGGGGTTGTGGTTTGTCATTACAGTCCTTTCTTTCAGAGCAATGGAAGAAGAGATCCAATTCACTAGAAAAGTGCTTTGGACTGGGGGTGGGGAGTGCTACACAATACAGAAGAGTGGAGACCTCATCTGTGGAGAGAAAGATGACTTTGAGCATGGAGGTCTGGGGTGGGAGACAGTATGTGGACCACATTCCTGACCTTGAGATTGCATTTGGGATCCTTTTCCTGCCAGGTGTGACTTGCTTCAGCAGAAACCCCAGATCACCCAGGGCTACAGGGCTCTGTGCTGAGCAGGACAACTCTAAGCACCAGGGCCCTAACTCCCCAGAGCCAACTCTGGGTGCTTTGGGTCATCTCCACATGATGACTGGGGTCTGAGGCTTTCCTCGGCTACTTGAGATGCTGCAAAGGAACAGCCCCTCCCATGGGAAATAAGAGGTACATCTTTGTGAGGGTGGCGCGGGAGGGAACATCTCTATGGGAAGGAAGGAGAAGGGACTTCCCAGCTCTGCCACCACTGGAAGTTTTCCTGTCTCAGTGGCAGCTGAAGCCATCAGTCAGACTTCCCTAAAGGCCTAGAGAAGAAAAGGGAAAATGAAGAATTGAATCACAGATAATCTGACTCACGAGCCACAAAGGGTTTACGTCCAGCCCACAGGCGATGGCATAGACTTTTCTTTTTCTCCTGGCTTCTGCCCCCCTCTGTAGAAACTCCCCGAGTGTAAGGGGAGAAGGTTAGAGGCATACGGAAGTTCCCCTCACTGCCTGCTTAAGGCTCCCTTTCTGAGTTCCAGGTCTCTGCGTGAGGACCCACCGTACTTCTGCCTGCTGCCAGAATGCCCATCTCTTTAAAGACCATACTTACATAGGGCACAGCAGGAAAGGCACTGTCTCCAAGTGACCTCCATACAGTGAGAGTGAATTGTGGGTGTTGTCATTCGTTTCAGGTGCTGTTGACTCTAAACACCCAGATTGGATAGGTGTGTACAGGGCAAGAGCCCTTTCTGCAGGGCAGGCTTCCCCCCCGCCCCCCATGGTACAGCTCCCAGGCCAGGTGGGCTGGGCGGACCTCACTGGCAAGGTGGACACTGGAAGGTGTGTGCAATGGGGGAGGCTTGAACTGAGGTGCCAGGTTTCTGTTAAGCAGAGGTTAGCACCCTGTGGCACAGAAATTGATAATTTGGCTAGCTATTGGCTGGGGCACCACCTTCTCTAAACTTTGAGAGAGACTGCTTCCACTGCTTGTTCACATCCGTTCATTCCACAAATATTTACTAAGTTTCTCTTAGGGCCCAGGTGCTTGCTACACAGACACTGGACACAGAAATGTACAGGACAGCCATCTTGCCCCCCATGGAAGTCATGGGACAATGGGATGAAAGACACAGGGCAAGTAATTAAAGAGTGCTGAGTGTTAAAAAGGAAGTGTGGGGTGTATCATGAGCTGCCTAGAGCAGGAGTGAAGGTGGAAGCTCCCGGAGGACAGGGAGCATGCCTGATGCGTGTACTCAAGCCAGGGCCTGGCTGGAGGACGTGTGGATACGCTTGGTGGAAAGGATGAAGGAATCTAATGGAATCAAGGGATTGTTGTGGGGTCGGGGCGGGGTTAGCCTTTCTTTAGTTCAGCTTGGGAAACAGCTTTCAAAAAATTGCTGATGCTGTCTCATTAATGATAAGCAAGAGAGTGATAGGAATAAGATGTACACCATTAGGGACAACCTACTCACAGAGCAAGCCTGAGGCAGGTTCCTTTCCACTTGGCTTTGAACCCTGAATCTACCACTTACTGCTTATGAGAACTTGAGTGAATAGCCAGCCCACCTCTCCGGTGCCTTGTTTTGGGAAGATAAAAGACAATGTATATAAACTGGAATTACTGTATGCTATAATATTAATGCTAAAACTACTACTATAGTGTAAGTACTATATAGAGCATATGTATATTATATATACAGTATAGTATTATATATGCTATGTACTCATATAGTACTACACTATATTTAATACTATACTATGTATATAATATAGCATGGTATAACTACAACGAATATAACTATTAATATAATTAATAACATAATACTTGGTAGTTACTATTATTATTTATGGACACCAGGCTCATATTAAAAAGACTTTAGGGAGTTCCCTGGTGGTGTAGTGGCTAGGCTTTGGTGCTCTCAATGCTGTGGCCTGGGTTCGATTCCCAGCCAGGGAACTACCCCCCAACCCCAAAAAAAGACTTTGATAGTTACAAAAGAGGACATAAACATGAAAAATCTGGACATGTTAAATAAGAGTAAAATAATAACCTTCCACTGTGTGAGGACGTGGGAAAAGACAGCTGTCTATGAACTGGGAAGCAGGTTCTCACCAGTCACAGAATCTGTCAGAGCCTTCATCTCCCACATCCCAGTCTCCAGCACTGTGAGAAATAAATTTCTGTTGTTTATAAAAAGAGTAGAGTAAAATAATACTTCAAGTAGGAAGGGAGGGGTTGGTGTGTACACAGTGCTAGACAGTATCTATATAGAAAGAGGATGAGCCCCTGGAAGATGAATCAGAAACCTGACCCACTGGGCATGTGTGGCATGCTGGCTGCTTTTACCAACCTCCCTCCCTCCCTCCCCTCCCTCCCTTTGTTCCAGGGAGTTTAATTTTTTTTTTCTTTTTTCTTTTTTTTTGTTTGTGGGTAGCTCCCTGGCTGGGAATTAAACCCAGGCTGCAGCGTTGACAGCACCAGCGCCAAGGCCTTAAGTCACTACACCACCAGGGAATTCCAGAATTTTTCAACCTCCAAAGTCCACTTGTATTGAAATTTTGGTTGGGGGATACTGAAAAGGGGAGATTGATGTGTGTTCACCCATTGGCCATGCTTGCAGAAAGGAGAAGAGACCCTTTTGACCTTTACAAAAGGCACCAGAGGTCTTTGTATACCTCCCAATTACATGATACATAAACACTTACCCAGATTGTTCTGGATCTTTCTCAATTATATTTATGTCGAGAGGCTGCTGCTTCCTGTTTATTTTCTCTTACCACAACTTAACCGCTGTTCCTGCCTTCACTTAAGTTTTGTATCTTACTCTGAGAAATTTTTGAGGTGCCTGAAAACATTTCTTGAAATGGTTTCTCAAATCTCTTTTCAAATATCTGCATTCATTATGGATGAGGAAGGGTGGGCTGTCATCAAGGCTAAAATGCCCATCTTTGATTTACCCTAATTTATAATTCCTAAAAACTATTACTTTCACAGAACTTTTTACATTTTCGTTACTTTTTCAATTACAGTTGACATATAATATGATATTAGTTTCAGGTGTACAACATAGTGATTAGACATTTATATAACTTATGAAGTGATCCCCCTAATAAGTCTAGTACCCATCAGACACCATACAAAGTTATTACAATATTATTCACTGTATTAGCTATGCTGTGCTTTACATTTCTGGAACTGTTTTTGTAATTGGCAATTAGTACTTCTTAATTCCTTTTCACACTGCCTTCCAAACCCTCCCATCTGACAACCATCACTTTGTTCTCTGTATCTATGAGTCTGTTTCTGTTTTGTTTATTCATTTATTTTGTATTTTAGATTCATCATGCGAGGGCAGGTTGATAAATGTTGCCTCCACTGTAGTATTTTGTTGTTGTTGTTACGTTAGACGTATCTGGATATAACTGGTACTGTGTAGTCACGTGGCATCTCCCGTTTATTATTATTATTATTATTATTATTATTATTATTATTTGCCATCAAAAAGAAGTTTACGTGTTTTAAAAAAAATCCACTAGGTGATGAACCCATAACACAACACATAGATGATGTACTATAGAATTGCACACCTGGAACCTATGTAATTTTTACTAACCAATGTTACCCCAATACATTTAACAATTTAAAAAAATCCAACTGCTGGAATTGTTCAGACAAATTTAATAAGTTTATTTATAATCATTGTAAAGTTGAATTGCTGAAATTTGTTCACTGAAATTTTTGACTTGCATTAATGTTTTATGTCCCCACACTTATATTAAAAATTCACACACAAATGAAAATGAAAAAGCTGCCAGTACTCACTTCTGTCCCCTGTTTTTCCACTTGCAATTATATACTTAGGTTTTGACCCCATGGAAAAAAAATAATGAATGTTCAGAACTACTAATAACAGGAAGAAGATAAATTTTTTGGTTGTTTTGAAGAATGAAAAGTTTCCCATCATAGTGGATTCTTAAGCATGTTCTCCACATCTGTGGTGTGCTAGCTGGATGTCTTTTAACATAATTATTACATGCTAGGCATGGATAGCACATAGGTTAGTGTCTTCAAAAAGGGCAACCAGATAGGCCTCACTTGCCTCCTGCAAAGCACCAATAGCTGCACTCTGGAAGTGCAGATCTGTTTTGAAGTCCTGAGCAATTTCTCTCACCAGACACTGGAAGGGAAGTTTGCGAATCAGAAGTTCAGTGGACTTTTCATAGTGTTTAATTTCATGGGTGCCACTGTACCAGACCTGTAACGAGGAAGTTTCTTCATCCCTCCAGTAAAGGACACACTCTTAAGAGTGGCTTTTGTAGCCAGTTGCTTCCTCGGTGCTTTACCACTGGTGGATTTGTGGGTAGTGGGCTTTGTAGGAGCCATGGTATAGACATCTCCTTACTTAACCCCTTCTCCTTTGCTGGAGCTTGCTGAGCTAGAGGCAGCGCTGGCTTTAAAGAGTGATGGTGGCCCCCTCCATCATTCATTTTTCACCCAGTGCACATTGAAATGGAAGTGTTCAAATGTTCTGTTCAAACAGCGTGCTGTTACTGAATTCTTAACAATTTTTTTGATTTTTTTAAAAAGGTGAGAACTTCTTAAAGAAGATCATTACAGGTGATGAAACTTGAGTCCGTTTTTATTACCCTGAGAACAAAAGACAATGCACTGTAGAATACCACCATAGGGGATCACCTCACCTGAAAAAATTCAAAACTCAGGTCTTGGCTGGGAAAGTCATGTTGACTGTTTTTTTGTAATTCTGAACATGTTGTTCTTGCAGACTTTCTTGAAAAAGGAACAACAATAAACTGAAAGTTGTATTGAAACTGTATTAAAAAGAAGAATCAAATGGATTGGAATAAGAAATGAAACATTTCTTCAACATGGCAATGCCAGGCTTCACACAAGTGCAGCAACAGGAGATGCAATTCAATGCCTGGAGTTTTCAGTGCTGCCACATCCACTGTATATCCCAGACTTGGCTCCTAGTGATTTCCATCTGTTCCCAAAACTAAAGGAACGCTTGAAGGGCCAGCGCTTCATCTGTGATGAAGAGGTGAAGTCTGCAGTGAGGAAATGGTTTTCAAAAGCAAAACACTGATTGTTTTAAGGATGGATTTCAAAAACTAGTGCAGCATTGACAGAAGTATATTGAAGTGTGTGGTGATTTTGTAGAAAAATAATTACGCAGCTCTGAAAATAAATGATGTAGGTATATATATTTTTTATTTCATTGAAATAACTTTTGCAGTTCATTTTCTATTTAAGTGGAGGCAAAATTTAGCCCACTCCCACATAAGTGAGATCATATGGTATTTGTCTTTCTCTGTCTTATCTCACTTAGCATAATAACTCTAGGTTTATCCATGTTGTTGCAGATGGCAAGATTTCATTCAGTTTTATGGCTGAGTAATGTTCTATTACTCACACACACACACACTCACACACACACACACACACACACACACACACCTTCTTTATTCATCCATTGATGGACACTTACGTTGCTTCCATATCTTGGTCATTGTAAATTATGCTGTAATGAATATAGGGATTTATATGTCTTTTTGAATTAGTGTTTTATGTTTCTTTTCCTGAGGTGGAATTACTGGGTCCTTCTTTGTCTCTTGTTACAGTCTTTTTTTAAAGTCTATTTTTGCTAAGCGAAATAAGCCAGACAGAGAAAACCAAAAACTGTATGACTTCACTCATATGCAGAATATAAAACTGAAAGCAACAAAGAAAAAAACAAACAAAAAACAAAAACTCATAGACACAATCAACAGTTTAATGTTCATTTGGGGTCAAGTGGGGAGGGGAGGAGAGAAAGGGGAAGGAATAGGAGAGGAGGGAGGGGAAGCTAACTATATGGTGATGGAAAGAGAATTCGCACTAGGTGGTGAACTTATTATACAAGTTGACAATGCACTGTAGAATTGTACACCTGGAACCTATGTAATCCTTGCTAACAGATGTTACCCCAATAAGTCTAACAATAAAAATAAACAAATAAATAAATAAAGAGAAAGAAATATTGAGGAAGTGTTCTCAAAAAAACCTTTTCTCAAATGGGGCCCTAACTGTCCAACTTGTATAAAGTCACACGACTTTTGTAGGGTGCTGCACAAGACATCTTACAAGATAAATTAGCTACAATATATATATAATGGAATAAAAGATCCATTATTATATTACATAAAATGAGAAAAGGACTGCAGTTTCTAATTAAGTGCCCAAGTCTGTGCATGAACTATTCGTTGAACTTTTAAAATATAATTTGGAATCTTTGAATAAATGACTTACAGCCATGCCAATAAAAACAGAGACATTTCTGTGGGGACACATGGATTGCATTATCTTTTCTGAGACTTGTTTGCTCTTCTACAGACAGGGCCTGATTACCTGGTATAGCCAGGAAGCAAGGAGCCAGGTGGCTTGGCAGGAAGACCCCTGCTCTACTTAGGTGGCAGTAAGCTAAAGGTCATTCTGAAAGAAATAATTAACTCAGATTTGTTTTTGTCTGGGAAGTGGTGTCTTCTGATTTTGCAATGTCAGTGATATCAAGGACAAAAAAAAATTTCCAGTAGGAATGGGTTCCTTGGCTATGTTGTGGAAAAAAAAAAGTCCATTTTGTCTGGCATAACTATTGCTTCTTCAGCTTTTGTTTTTGTTTCCATTTGCATAAAGTATCTTTTTCTATCCTGCTTGCAGTCTGTGTGTGCCTTGTGATCTGAAGTGAGTCTTTTGTAGGCAGCTTGTGTAGAGGTCTTGTTTTTTTATTCATTCAGCTACCCTGTGTCTTCTGATTGGAGCATTTAATCCATTTACATGTAAAGTAATTATTGATAGGTATGTAATTATTGTCATTTTATTTTTAATATTTGTATTTTTTACCTTCTTTCCCCCCTTCTTTTTCTTAAAGAAGTCCCTTTAACGTATCTTGTAAACTGGTTTGGTGGTGATGAACTACTTTAGCTTTTTCTTGTCTTGGAAGAAACGAAGATTTTTTTTTTTGATATGGCAAAATATTTAATATCTGTTGGTGTGCCTCACGCCACTTCTTGTTATGACTTAATAGCCTCCCCCAACTGGCAGTTCCAGAGAAAACATGGGCAGTTTTCCATAGCAGGGTTTGAAAACCATTAAGGCCCTAGTTCGCTTTACTTGGATATGATTGCAGGTGAGATCTTTCCACAGATGCCTCAGGCCTCTCCGATCAAGGAAAAAACCCAGTTCTACAGGACTCCTGAGACTTTCTGTTCTGTGGTGTGGTGCTGGGAATAGTGGTAGGCTGGGACACTGCAGAGGTTGCCTCATACATGGTGGGGGGCATCATGGAAGTGGAGAAGTTCTTATAGTCAATGTCAGCTAGTTGCCTGGCAGGTGGCATGTTGTTGTTCCCCTCTAAAATCTGGCTTCTGATGCAAGAGAGTGCTCCATGCAATGGACACAGCACAATTATAAGAAGCAAAGTTTAAAAAAAATTTTTTTTTCTGAAACAAACAACCCACTTACAAAGTGGGCAGAGGATCTGAACAGACACTTCACCCATGAAGACATACAAATTGTCACAGACATATGAAAAAATGCTCAATTTCATTAGTTTATTAGGAAAATGCAAATCAAAACCACAATGAGATATCACCTCACACCTGTTAGAATGGCTATTATCAACAAGACAAGGAATAACAAGTGCTGGAGAGGATGTGGAGAAAAAGGAACTCTGGTACACTGCTGGTGGGAATGCAAACTGGTACAACCACTGTGGAAGGCAGTGTGGAGGTTCCTCAGAAAATTGGGAATGGAGCTACCATTTGACCCAGCAATCCCCTTTCTGGGTATCTGCCCCCCAAATTTGAAAACCTTAGTTTGCAAAGACTTATGTACTCCAGTGTTTATCACAGTGCTGTTCTTGGTGGCCAAGACATAGAAACAACCAAAGTGCCCTGTGACAGATGACTAGATAAAGAAGCTGTGGTACATATACACAATGGAATACTACTCAGTTATAAGAGATGAAATACTGCCATGTGTAACAAAATGGATGGACCTTGAAATCATCATGCTAAGTGAAGTAAGTAGACAGAAAAAAACCAAGAACCACATGACTTCACTCATATGTGGAATATAAAACTGAAAGCAACAAAGAAACAAAACTCATGGGCACAGTCAATACTTTAGTGGTTACCTGAGAGCAAGAGGGGTGAGAGTAGGAGAGGAGGGAGGGGGAGTCAAATATATGGTGATGGAAAGAGAACTGACTTTGGGTGGTGAACACATAATGTACACATAGACGATGCACTGTAGAATTGTACAACTGGAACCTATGTAATTTTTGCTAACCAGTGTCAATGTTAATAAGTTTAACAATAAAAAATGTTTTTTTTCTGATGGTTCCATAGTGGTGTAGTGGCTAGGCTTCGGCGCTCTCAATGCTGCAGCCTGGGTTCAATTCCCAGTCAGGGAACTACCCCACCAAAAAAAATAAAATAAAAATGCTTTTTTTCTGGTTGGCTTCTTCCTACTGTACCACCCGCTGAGAAATACAAAGCTGCTTTGGGGAGCGGGTGGGCAGCTCTCATCACCCAACCGCACCCAGCCTGGGCAGTGCCATCTTGCCTGAGCCTCAGCAAAACTGTGAATTCCCTCTTGTCTTGGGTCCTCAGGGACAACTGAAACCTGGACTGAATATCCATATCAAGGAGACAAAACAAGTAATAAAGCTAGGCACCCATTACTGCTTAATTGAGTAACTGAAATAATTCTAGATATGATTAGTTGGAATTGTATCATTCTATTCTTCATTTACTGGCATGATTACTTCTGTAAGAGAAAGTCCCTCATCGACCATGTAGCCAGGTATGGTTCCTATAAAAGGCAGGATAAATGTTTATTTCTCTTCATTACCAGTTTTCAAATTATTGAGTTGGCTATCTAGAACCCTCTAAAAGTGACCAATTAAATAATTATTATAAAGTTATGGGTTTGAACATATTTGATGTACTTTCAGCTCACTGCAGTTATTATTCTTATGAATGCTTACATTGTCCAATCTTTGGCAGCTGGAAGTCTCTTCACCATCTTTTGGTGTAGTCCTAAGAGACTCTGATAGCTCTTTTAGTTCCTGATATGACAGGACATCCAAGCACATCTTGTACATTTCTTTCCCTAGGCTGAGAACCAAACATTTCTTCAAGGTTTCTATTGATGGGAAATGGCAATTGGAGACTGCAGTCAGGGGGCTATGGATGTTCTTTGCTATTGGGTTGCTCCTTGTTTCCTAGAGCCTCCTACAGGAAAGGAAATACAAACATTTACAATTAAAGATGAAATCATCCTTCGTTTACACTAACATTTTTTATTCAAATAGAGACTCTCATTGTTTTACATAACTTCCTATATCTTACATCTACTTTTATCCCAAGCAAATAGCTCAGTTCACAAACACACCAACCTTTGCTTTGTCCCACGATAATTATACACAATCTGAAAATAATAACATCCATTAATTGATTAATCAATTAATATGATAATGAAAACAACTTTCAGCTCTTTTTGTCTTGAAGGGATATCGTGCTATGTGTACAATTTACTGTGGTTTAGAGTTTGAAATAGTTCTCTCTGTGATTATACCACTAACTGTGCAGATAGATTGTTTTGTTTTATTTTGCTTTTGCTTTTCAGGGAATACTTTTTGAAGTAAACTTTGTTTGTAATTATGTAAAATCTTTATTTACATAGTTCCAAAATCAGATCTACAAAACAAGGTGCGTTTCTATCCCTATCTCCTCCACTCTATTTTCTCCTACCCTCATAGGTAGCCATTTTACAAAGTTTCTGGCTTATCCTTTCTTTGTTAAAAAAAATGTATTTACTTGTTCTTTGATATATAGTGACATACTATGTAGTTTTTTTACTTTTAATAAACATTATTTTTTGAAATGAGATGTTTACATATAGTTCTACTTTGTTTTTTCTACTTAAAAATGTATGCTGGCAATCACTCCATGACAGTATACAGAGATATTTCTTATTCCTTTTTTTTAATGCTCCAAAGTACCTTATATTTAATTCAACCAGCCTCCATTGCTATACATTTGTGTTGTTGCTAGTCTTTCGCTATTTTAAGCAAGGCTGCAATACATACACTTTTTCATATTTTTTGCCAGTGATCTTTTGGGATAGATTCTGAGAAGTGGTATTGCTGGATCAGAGATGAAATTGTCAACCAAATTCCCCTTTGTAGAGTTGCCCCAGTTTGCATTCCCATGTAGTAGAATGGCTGTTTGACCATAGCTTCACCAATAAAGTGTGTTGACAAACTTTTGGACTTTTGCCAACTTGATAGGTAAAAAATACTACCTTAGTTACAGTTTTGATTTGCATTTTTCTTATTAGAAACAAGATTGTACATCTTTTCTTTTCTTTTTTTTAATGTGGGTAGTTCCCTGACTGGGAATCGAACCCAGGCCGCAGCATTGACAGTGCCGAAGCCTTAGCCACTACACCACCAGGGAACTCCCATACATCTTTTCATATGTTATAAAACCATTTACATTTTTTTTCCTATGAATTGTTCATGTCTCTTAGAATTTTTAAATTGAGTTTGTAGGGATGGAAAAATTTTCCCTTTTTCTCTTCTAGGTTCTTTGGCTGATCTGATAATTAACTTGACGTAAGACATTAATAGGAACCCTTTTGGCTCTCTGAGCAGCACCATGGCAGTAGACATGAACATGTGCCTTATGAAAAGTGGCAAGAAGGGAGCCAAGAAGAAAGTGGTTGACCAATTTTCTAAGAATTATTGATATGACATGAAAGCACCAGCTTTGTTTAATCTAAGAAATATTGGGAAAACACTAGTCATGAGAACTCAAAGAACCAAAATTGCTTCTGATAGTCTCAAGGGTCGTGTTTTTGAAGTGAACCTAGCTGATCTGCAGAATGATGAAGTTGCATTTTGAAAATTCAAGCTAATTACCTAGGATGCTAAGAGCAAAACCTCCCTGACTGATTTCCATGGCATGGATCTTACCTGTGACAAAATGCGCTCCACGGTCAAAAAGTGGCAGCAATCAGGTTCATAAGACTTCAATGCTCAGCATTAACCAGTCTGCTAAATCCAGAAGAAGATGATGGAAATCATGACCTGAGAGGTGCAGACAGATGACTTGAAAGAAGTGGTCACTACATCGATTCCAGACATAATTGGAAAAGACATAGAAAAGTTTTGCCAATCTATTTATACATTCTATAGTGCCTTTGTTAGAAAAGTAAAAATGCTGAAGAAGCTCAAGTTTGATCTGGGAAAACTCATGGAGCTTCATGGTGAAGGTAGCAGTTCTGGGAAAGCTACTGGGGATCAGACAGGTGCTAAAGTTGAATAAGCTGATGAACATGAGCCACCAGTCCAAGAATTCATTTAAAATTGAGACTTTTCATGGTGATAAATAAAACCTGCTTGTGATGTTTTGGTTTTTAAAAAAGACATTAACAGGAGAAAAACAAATTTAATTGCATATGAAGTTCTGACAATTAAGTTTGTGAATTTGCTGCTGTGCACTTACATTGGCAGCACTGTATAAGTAACTCAGCAAGCTTTCATAACCTTCATATAACTGTGTCTCACAGATGTGTTCATGTCGATGTCTAGCAGTGTCTTGCTGAGTGGTGTTCATTATTGTAGTTGCATGTTTTTGTGTTCTGTTGCAAAAATGTCAGAGCTTGAATTAAAGCAACGAACAAGCATTAAATTTCTTGTTAAATTCAGCAAGAGTTAAAGTGAAATCAGGGATGTGTTAGTCCAAGTTTATGGGAATAATGCCATGAAGAAAACAGCAGTGTACAAATGGATTATTAAACATTATTCTGAAGAAAGAAAAAGCATCACTGATGAAGAGCAATCGGGGGGCCAGTAATGAGCATAACTGATGAAAACATTGCAAAAATTCATTGAATTGTGAGTAAAAATCATTGACTGACTGTGAGAAGCATAGCAGACCAAGTAAATATTAACAGAGAAATCGTCAGGAAAATCTGCACTTGATCTTAGCCAAAAGGCTGAGAAGTGATTCAGTCAGGAAATCTGAACTGAAAATCTTGGCATGAGAAAGGTGTGTACAAAAATGGTCCTGAAGGAGCTCACCGATGAACCAAAGCAAAGGAGAATCAAAGTTTTCCAAGGCCTTTTGGAGAGTCAAGACGATGTTTTGAGCCATGTTATCACTGAAACAAAGTGTCAAATTGCACAATGGAAGTCAGTCAATTCTCCAAGACCAAAAAAATTTCTGTCAGTCCAAATCAAGAGTCAAAACTATGTTGCTAACCTTTTTTGATATCAGAGGGATCATTCATTATGAATTTGTACCATCTGGACAAACAGTCAACCAAGTTTACCATTTGGAAGTGCTGAAAAGACTGCGTGAAAAAGTTAGACAAAAACAACCTGAACTTTTTGCCAACAACTCATGGCTCTTGCATCACAATAATGCACCAGTTCACACAGCACTGTCTGTGAGTGAGTTTTTAGCCAGTAAACAAATAACTGTATTGGACCATTTTCCCTACTCACCTGATCTGGTCCTCAGTGACTTTTTTCTTTATCCAAAGATAAAGGAAATATTGAAAGGAAGACATTTGGATGACATTCAGGACATCAAGTGTAATACAATGACAGCTCTGATGGCCATTCCAGAAAAATAGTTCCAAAATTGGTTTGAAGGGTGGACTAGGCGCTGGCATCGGTGCATAGCTTCCCAAGGGGAGTACTTCAAAGGTGACTGTAGTGATATTCAGCAATGAGGTATGTAGCACTTTTTTTTAGGATGACTTCACAAACTTAAGTGTCAGATCTTATACTTATGGGAGTCCATGAAGACCTGAGATTCAAAGATAGTCAGGCAATTGAAGTTTATACAGATGCCATCCTGATAGGTTGAGCATATTTTCTTGAGACAAAAATGGGATATTAGAGTGACGAAAATGGGACAGGGTTATGTAATATTTCATATTCATGAAAAAGTAAGATGATAACAAAAGTTTTATTACATAAACATATTGAGCTAACAATTATCTTCAGTGACAGACTCATACAAAAGTTTAGGTAGATGTAGAAGGGGACTGTACTTCACCATGATCATACTATGAATATTAATATTTCTCCAATGAAGTAATCATATGCTGCAAAATTTGGTCTCTCAATACCTTATCATAAAACTTCTCACACTATTTTGATTTACAACTAACATAGCCCTCATTGTCTCAACATTCAATCTAGATTTCTCCTGTGACCACATACTGTTCATAACAGAAAATATTCTTTGAACAGGTGCTGTACTCCTGGAAGACAAAGGATAAACCCTATACTATTACAAAAGTCTTGAAAGCCTAGTTGTTTTTCACTCACTTCAGAAAAAATCTTTACCCATCTATCAGATACAGAAATGTTTTCTTTATTCCTTGTGTCCAACTGCCTCACAATTGTAGATTTTATAAGGGTCCACTGATCAAATACACGAGTTTCTTCTGTTTCTGTGTTGTGATGAGTTTCTTGTTCAGGCTGTCCTGTATTTCTTTCCTTTCAGATATCTTCCTTAGTGGCACTCACTTGAACTTTTCAGTATTTCCCACACTGCACTTCCACTTGCTGATGTATTCTAAGCTGGTTTTCTAGAAATTCTCAACTACTTAAACATTTTCAGTTTTTGTTTTTTTTTTACATCAGTAGTTATAAGCACTTCACTTTCTAAATTGCTTACAATATTTTCAATGTTTATGGCTACTTGTGTAGCTGAAATATTATCTCTTTCAATTAAACCAATGTAGGTTCAAGATCAGAATAGATACTTGATATCCTGCATATATCAATAAAATACTTATAAAATATCACATGAATAGTAAAAATATCTGTATGGTATACCACAGTGAACACTCTTTTGCAGGACTGCAATGGCCAGATAGCAAAAAATTCATAAACATACACCAAAAAAAAAAAAAAAAAAAGAAAATGTCTAACAGCCTATTGAACTGGAATATGAGTCTGAAAATCTGAATCAAGCTGAATATAAGGCAGAAAGAACCTCTATGGGTGAATGATGATAGAAATAACAGTAAGACTCACAGTCAGTGCATCCCACACTCCTAACCTGATGGAAGCAAACAACCAGGTGAGCCTGTTCAGTAGTTTGTGCACATTGAGACACTCCTGGCTCCCACATGCTGAATGGGGCTTAGTGATTGCCTCTTGAATTCCCACTGCTGCAGACAAGCAAGTGGGCAGCATTTGATCATCACTAGCACAGAATGTCTGGCCCTGACAGCATACAGTGAATGGAACTTTCTCTTTTGTCACACTAATAGTTTTACTGCACACATTGATTAGCTTAGAGCCTTATGATAAACAATCTGCATTTAGTTTTTTACAAAAAATTAAAAACAGGACAAAATTGACATTTATATTAAACAATAGGCCAATTGGAAAATATAAAAAAACAATACTGTCCCATTTAAAATGGCGCATGTGGTCAGCCCAAATCCTGAGGAATGAGAGCTAAGGTGGGATGGAATCTGGGCTTCACAGGGGAGGAGGGCCATTCACAGAAAGATAAGAAGAGCAGACTTTGCTAATCAAATGTTTGCCCTGCCAAGCCAGCAAATCTTTCAGATAAAAAAGTTCTCTCTCTAATAGCTCTCTTCCTGGTACAGGCCCCCAATAAAGTCTTTTAGGTGGTTAAGGGAGAGGTGAAATGAAAAGCTTTTCCTAAGTCTGTTGGGCCTTGATTGCCTTTAGCTCAAAACAATCCACATACCAAAGAGGCACATTTGAGGTGTCATATTCTGCCTCCATTCAAGTTGTGGTTCTTTTCCCTCTACTTTTCAAAGTCTTTATATAGAAGGGATGTTAGCCATTTGTGTATGATAAGTTTATCCTTTCACTTTGCTTATGGTAATGTTTTTATTATACTTACAAATTTTTTGCTTTAAAATATTTTTTAGCCTTTTGTTTTTATTACTTTAAAAATGCTCAATTGTTTTATTTATTAATAGTTTTTCTGACTCTGTGCTTGTGCCTTCAACACTCTTACAATGACTTTCTGCTCCTCAGTGAGGACACATTTAGTATATATGGAGCCATCCTAGGCCCAGCTGACATGTGTTTTCATTTTAGATAACCTCATTAGGTTTCACAGCACGAACTCTGTGAAGTCAACCTGGGCATTCACCATGTACACATTCCAGTCTCCTTGGTATAAAGGTAAACAATTCTATTACTAAGGGTTTGGGGTAGCCTAGTTTTGTTAAAAGCTGTATTGTAGGACAGCCTCCGATAGGATGTCAAACACTGGATCATTCTGAATGCCTGTAGACACCTAGAAGAGGTTGCTTTAAGTTTTTTAACAAGTCAAATTTATTAATCTTTCCCCTCAACTGGATACTCAGTTAAAGCTATCAAAGTCTTCTCTATAGAGAAATTCAGCCATGTTTTACCCCTGCTAGTTACATGGTTTCTCTTTCTTTCTTTCTTTCTCTTTCTTTCTTTCTTTCTTTCTTTCTTTCTGTCTTTCTGTCTTTCTTTCTTTCTGTCTTTCTGTCTTTCTTTCTTTCTTCTTTTTCTTTCTTTCTTTTACATTCTATATGGAATTTATTCTTTTGAGTGCTATGATAAATTGATCAAATTTTATCTTTTTTCATATAGAGTCTCAAATTTGATATTACTAGATGCCACCCCACACCTACCCCAGCTTGCCTTTTCCTGGACATTTTATTCTTTTCTAAGTTTGCCAAAACTGGACACAGATCAAAATAAACATGTGTTTAGCTCCTGACATTTGGTTCTATTTTGCTTCCTGTTTTTCTTTCTTGGATTCTTTGTGATTTCTACACAGTTTGTTTATTTTTTTCCAGCAGCTCAAGGGAGCTATGACCTTTTGGGCTTCAAGAAGAGTGAATTGAAGACCTGTCCAAAAAGTAATTCAATATGGAGCAAGTCCTATAGCTGCCCAGGAGGGCAGATGCACATGAAGGTAAGGATGGAGTGAAGAATGGCTTCCTGGAGGTGGGGCTGCTCCCAGGTTTGGAGCCCTCAGGAGATCAGTTTTGGTTGCTGATCCATGTTTTCTGTTTCCACCCAGCTCCAACTCTTGTTTCCCATGTTAGGAAGTGCCAACTTTCTAACTGGAGAGTACTGGTGGCAGAGGGAGGAGAACTGGGCAGAGGGAAAAGTGGAATACTGAGATTGGATCCTCTCTTCCTCTATGCTAACATAATACCCAGGGCAGATACTATCATTAATATCAGCTCCCATTTACTAGCTTTCTAAAAACAGGTGCTCAGTACTGTGCTAAATGCTTGATAAGGAGTAAATCACTTAATTTGGATTTGTTAGTTGGCTATGGTTGTTACTCTCAGAAGAGAAAAGAGGCTCAGGGAAAAGGTCACACAATTGCTAAGCGCTAACCAATTCAGGGCCCATATGCCCGAAGCTTTAAATGCCTAAAACTCAAAACGTCAGGATTTGGAATAAGAAAAGGTTAATTGGTTGAGAAGGTGCCAACCAAGAAGATGGGAGACCTAATGGTGCCTAAAATCCATCACCAGAGATCCCAGAATTCAGGCTTATTTTATGTCAAGGGAAGGGAATGGGCAGGGCAAGAGATGGAATCCAAGGGAGAGCAGGAAATCTCCAAATCTCTTTGTTCTCAGTCATCCTTGATGTTCTTGACCCTGACTGATCTAAGGTTCCTGTAATTCCTGTAAAATCAGTCCTGAGATTCCTGTAAATCTTTGATAAACAGTCATGGTTTTTCATATTTCCCCCCACCTATTCAGGAATCTGTTTTTGCAGAATTTTTCTAATCAATTAGCATATCTACAATAGAAACTATTAGCCTGAAGGCTCAAGTTAGAATTTAAGAGTAAATTGCGAGAAGCTAAAGCATTCCACCCTGTTACATAAGTGCTAGGATTTGGGTCTACACGACATCAAATCCCAGGCTCAACACACCTAAGTCTGTGGCCTCCATAATGAAAGGTTCACTGTACCTGTAGTCCCTCTCACTTTTCCATTTGAGGACTACTGTCACCCCACTTCACTGCCACATCCACGGGGTCAGGTGTAAGCTGCGTGGTTGGCTCCAAACTCTGCAACTATCATGCTGGGTTGTAAGGCTCTGTGGCTGGGAGGGCCCATCACCCTATCTTTTATTCTGTCGCCAGCGCAATGCTTGGCACATGGTGAACCCTGCATATCTGTTGGATAACTGAATAGATGGGAAATGAAGGTGGGGAAAGAGATGAATGTTGGAAAGGAAGGGAAAGGAGTAGAAAAGGCACAGTGGACAAAAAGCACATTTGGGTAAAACAGTGAGGCCTCAGGGTGCTGGGCATGTGGCCCATATTACTTTCTGTTTAGAAGTACAGAAAAGAGGTTACTTGCAAGTCAAGAATGGTTTTAATTTTTTAGCACCTTGATCAGTGAGAAAAATGACTGTGGTCATTTTTATAACTTATCAGATATACCTTGTTTTTTGAACACATCATCTCATGAGTCCAGGACCTGGACAGAGCCCCCCTCTGCAATAAATGTGTATCCTTTCTCCACCCTTCAGATTTAAAACATTTCCATTCCATGTTCAATTATCCTCAACCCTCTTTTCAATTAGAAAACAAGCAAAATTCTGACTAATGGAGGTATTCACTAACTCAGGTTGCAGAGAGAGAAAAAAAAAAACAATGCCCACGTTTTCTCAGGGGATGGGCTTTTTGTTAAGACTGCACAGGTGTAAGGTAAGCAAAATAGGAAATGGTTTCTGTAGGCCTTGAGGAGAACTGGAGTGCCACTCAGGATAAAACAGCTATAGGACAGTGTTGCCTGGCAGACAGAAAGAAACTGCTCCCTGTCATCAAGGATTCATCAGTAGCTCTGATTTCACAGTCCTTCTGGGGCTGAACAGCAGTCCTGTCTCCATGTCAGCTCCAAACTCTTCTCTATCTGCTCTGCTTGCCTCTTGCCTGCCTCCACTTTCTGCTGCAGTACTAATGTTACTGTGTTCAGGTGCTCTTTGCTGACTCCAAAAATCAAGAGATGGGTTTGGTGGAAAGACTTATTCAAAATGCCGGCATTCCAAGAGGATGATGGACTCTTGTCCAAATGTCATCTCCCCATTTTCCACATGGGCAAAAGATTTTATAGACAGAACAAAGAAGCAGGGAGGGGACTCAGCAATTCCTGGGTGGTTTGAAAAAGAAAAGAAGGTGCTTCCCAGTGGTTTCAGAGATTAGGGTGGATATTATACACATATTTCCTTGAGCAAACAGTCATTAAGGCTGGTATAGACACAACCTTGGGCAAACAAAGTCCTGAAGGAGGAAACTAAAAGAAAAGGTGGGGTACAAAAGTTTTAAAAAGTATCAAGCAAAATTACATTCTTGAATCAAATTAAACTTAGGGTGTTAGATCCTGAAAATACAGAATAAGGTGTCACCCTTACACTAAAGCTTCTACAAGCTGGGTGTCCTTTTTTTACTTTTTTATTTTCTTCTCTCCCTCCTTCCTTCCCTCCCTCATTTATTTATTTATTTATTCCTTCATTGTATGGTGGAATCATTGATTTCAGAGAATTTTACTCTTTTGTGGGAGAAAATTCTAATGTGTACTTTGATTACATAAAATTAAGGCAGATTCTTAATTGAGAGGCTGATCAAAAAAGTGTTCCATTCCTGAGTACAATAAAGAGAAAGGGTGTCTTCCTTGAGCAGAGAGGTAAGAAATGTTCAGAGAGGGGCACCCTGGGACAGAGACTATTTTAGGCACAGTCATCTCTGATATGGAATTCTACCTTGTCCCTTGTTCTGGGTTGTAATTCCCCGACTTGCCTGGCCTATCTATGGTTCCAGCCTCCATTGAAGCTGACTTTACCCCCAGCTCTGCATCACCTTGCATGCCTTTGCAAGGGAGGAGCTGAAGAGGCTGGGTCCCCATAGGGAGGTGGTAGGAAGGAGCAGCAAGAGGTGACATTGACCAAGAAAATGGCCTCATTTCCTGGGCTGGGGACCTGAACATCCTGCAGTTGTAGAAATCTGTTTTTTTGTTTTGTTTTGTTTTTTTGTTTTTTCTTTTTGCTTTTTGGTATGTGGGTAGCTCCCTGGCTGGGAATCGAACCTGGGCCGCAGCGCTGACAGCACCAGCGCTGAAGCCTTAAGCCACTACACCACCAGGGAATTCACAGAAATCTGTTTTTTGACTATTTATTATTGACTGAATTATAGACTATCAAAACTTATGGGCTTTTCCTTTCACCACGTAAAGCCACTGTTCTCTCCACAGTGCCTGCATATTCCTGTCCACCTCTGTCGAATGACTAAATCCTCCCCCCAACCTAGAGCAGCCCACTATCTCCTACCTCTTCAAACCTCCTATCTTTCATACTTTCTTCTGTATCTTCTTTGCCTTCTTCCTCTTTTTAAGTTCTTCTCAATCTCTTCTCATTCACATACTCCAACAATTTTTTTCTATTTTTTCATTTTCCATTCCACCATTTTGGTCTTTTCTTTTTCATCTCTTCCTCTTTCTTGCCTACTTTCAGATAGCTCCTTGCTTTTCCCTACTTAGCTTTGCAACAGCTTCTTATCCCATCCCTTTGTTGTGGAAAGTTTTACCCATTCTCCTGTTGGAAAGACCAAACAGCACTCGAAGTACTTGCAAGTTCAGGTTGTTTATTTTACACCCAGTGGACTCAGGAGTTGTTTCCAAAGTCTGAGACCCAAACAAAGGCAGGGTGGAGAAATTTATAACATGGTATTTCCATAATAATTATCAGTTTCCCGCACTTGGGCTAGGGTTGGTGGGAACAGGAGTTCAGGGAGAAGAACCAGGAAGTCACTCAGGGGTGGGGGCCATCCCGGACTTAGCTGTCAGCCATGTTGGGAGGCAATATTTCTCTACATTTCTCCCTTTGATGTCCTAATGAGGGGACATGCTCATCTATAGGGCATCATTTTCCTCTATGGCTGATAGCTTTGTAGGGCTAATGTTCTGGCCATGGCCTTGTTGGTTACAGTGGTCTCTAAAAATTTCATCAAGGAGTCAATCAAGCAAGGGCCGATGGTAGCCAGAAGAACAATAGTGATCAGTGGGCCACTAATGGGAAGAGCCATGATGACCACTGGCTGAGATTCCAGGGCCAGGAGCCCTCTAGTTCCTGTTTTCATTGTTGTATTTTGTCCCGTAGTTCCTTGACCTTGGTGGTAACAATCCCAGACTGATTTACATAATAGCAACATTCCTCACCTAGGAAGAAGCAGGCACCCCCTCTTCTCTGCAGCAAGGAGGTCTAGAGTATGCTGGTTCTGGAGGGTGACCACTGCTAATGAGTCAATCTGACTCTGGAGGGAGAGAAGGGAGTCTGCTACTATCTCCATGTTCTCATTCAGTTCCTGGGACAGTTTGTAATAAAACTTGAATGAGGAACCAAGCCCCCTGCCCTGTAACATGTGGTGGGCATATAGGTATAGGCAGTGAAGGTTTTGCCTGTCAGACGGGACAGTTTGGTTCAGAGGAGGATAGAGCTGGGGCGAGAAGGAGGACAAGCAATTGAGGGTAAAGAGACATCCTACTAGGCCCCAATATGCCAGGGCAAGTGAGAGTCTCTGGCCAGTAGTCCAGTCTATCGGGGCTGCTACTGAAAGTCTGAGTCCCAGAATTAAGGCAATGAATCTCACTGTGGCCAAGAACCATGGTGTGCAGGGGTCCGGAGGCCCCGTGAGGTGGTCCGTGTCAGAGTCAGATCTTGAGCAGGTCTTCCGGGTTCTGCTGAGCTCTCTAAGTCTCTGGGTTTTCCTCTGAGTGGGCCTTTTCCACTCTGAATGATGGACCCACGGGATGATTCCTGAAACCTGAAGACCAATGGGGGTTGTTAAGGTTACTATGTGAGGACCTCCCCAATGTAGCTTAAGAGGTTCCTTTTTCCAGTCCTTGACACAGACTAGGTCGCCTTCCTGAAAGGGATGAACAGGGTCACTCAGTGTGATGGGGGCCCTCTCCATAGAGCAGCGTTGTAACTTGGAGAGGACCATTCCTAGGGCCTGGAGTTCCTCTGTTATACTCTTGTCACCTAGCTGATGGAGGTTTCCTGGTGCACTCCCCAAGCATGGGTGGGGGGGTTCCTCCCGCAGATTAGCTCAAAAGGGGAGAACCCTAACTTTCCTGGAGTGCACCGGGAATGCAGGAGGGCTAAAGGCAGCAAGCCCATCCAAGGTAGACCCATTCCTTGACTGAACTTGGCTAAAGTCTCTTTTAGGATGTGATTCATGTGCTCTCCTCTCCCTGAACTCTGGGGCCTGTAAACAGTGTGGAGCTTCCAAGTAATGCTGAGTGCCTTTGTCAAGGTTTGAATGACTTCTGCTACAAAGGCTGGTCCATTGTCACTGTGTTTGGCATCCCATGGTCAGATCACTCCATTCAAAGGCAAAAAGGCTGGCTCTGTGGCATGAGCCGGAGGTAGAAGAAGACGTCTTTGAGGTCTAAGCAGGTAAACTACCTGGCAGATTGGGGGACTTGGCTGAGGAGAGTGTATGGGTTTGGAACCACGGGGTACAAGGAGACAAGTTACGTTGTTGATTTCCTGGAGATCCTGGACTGGCCGGTGTCCTCTTCTGGGTTTCTTTACTGGCAACAGGGGAGGGTTTAATCAGGTGTTCCTGGGTGCCGAGTTGGGCCTCCCAGGGGATCAGATACTGTCATTGCCTTTGTGGGCCTGTCCCTGGTAGCAGCTCAATGATAATTAGGGCCCGGTTGTGGGCCAACCCAGGTGGGTTGTCTTCTGCCTACGCTAGTAGTACATGGTTCGGAACTCAGCATCCCAGCTTGGAGCGAATGTCTCATCCCAGAAGAGGGATAGGGCACTCCAGCATGTCATGTGCCCTCCCAATTCTCAGAGGTGGGTACTGCAGGACTGCTTTTGTGAGGCATGGTCCCCAGTCACTCCAAGGATGGTGGCAGTTTGTTCACTGAGTGGCCCTACCGGCTGGTTACTACAGAGTGTTCGGCCCCGGTGTCGACCATGAAAGTCATAGGTTGGCCCCTACTTTTACTTCAATCATGGGCTCATGAAGGCTGAGAAGGAGAGAGCCCGGTCTTTCTTATTCTGAGTCCAGTCCAGCCAAGCCAATGAGATCCCTTCCCAGGGGTTCCTGTTGGTACTAACAGGCCATTTGGGTCCTCCCTCTGTTGGGGCACTCATTCTTCCAGTGTCCTGTCTCCTTGCAGTAAGCGCGTTGATTGGCCATTGGGGGGTACCTGCTGAGTTCCCCTTTAGGTGGCTTCTTTGGTTCCTTTCTTGGGTTCCGGTCCCCCTTGTCCTTCAGGGCAGCTGTGAGGAGGCTGACCTTCTCCTTCATCCTCTGATCAGCCTCCCTTCCTGCTATTATGTCCCGATTCATGTAAACCTTGTTGGCTGAGTGATGTCATTCCCGCAAAGCCTTGGCACATATGGTGGAGGTAGAATTGGCTTGTCCTCGGGGTTGTGTAACAGGTTTGGGGAGCGTCCTTATTTGGTTGAGGCTTCTGACCTAGTTGGGTTTGTGCCACAAAGACCCTAGGCTGTCCCTGATTATTGCAGCAGAACCACACCCATAGGGGAAGTGTCTGGGTGACTTCTAACCAAGAGTCTGTATACTGGAATTGGTTTGAGTGTCCTGGCATCTTGGTAACGACCTGCCAAATGTGACAGACTACTGGGACATCTAGTGTCCCTTCTGATGGCCATCTGACATGGAACGTGGGCCATTTGAGCTCGCAGAGGGTCCAGAGCTTACCGGGGGTCATCTTAACCCCATAGTCACAAAAAAGCCCTTCTTGAAGTTTTTCAACATATAGTCTAACACTGTGGGTTTGCTGTGCCCTGACCCTATGTTTCCCGTGACCGGTGTTGCAAGACAGACAAAGGGGTGTCTCCTGAAGGAGACCGCTCAGGTGCCCACCTGGCCATGTCCCTCATGAAACTTTGAGACACGTCTTGGCTAAGGTGTACCTGTATAAGCCCTGGGCCTGGTTGTCCTCACAAGGACAAATCACCATTATGTCTCATGATATCACCATGGAACCACAGATTAGGGCCCACTCAGACTCCGTAGCCAAGGCCACAGAGCTACAAAGTAGATCAATGGACACAAGCCTTTATAATCTACAATCACTCACACATTCAAACATTCACTCAGAGGTTATAACATTCCTACACAGCTAAATTCCTGACTCTGGGACTCTTGTGAGTCCCTGGGAGGTGATCAGGCTCCCCTTCCACCCATTTGGGCGGGCCTAACTGAGTGGGGCCCTGAGGCCTTACCGTATCTGATGCCTGGTCCGGAACCCGTCTTGTCCAGCCTCCTATGAGTTCAGTGGTGATCACAAAACAGGGTCAACTAGAGGTGGCCACCTTGGAGACTGCCTAAGTGGGCAGGGTCCACCTCCCCTCCGCGGCTCCTCCCGCTATCCGCAGCCCACGTTCGCCCAAACCGGTGGCTGCAAAGGGCCCGGTCAGGGAACTAAATGTTGTGGAAAGGCTCTACCCATTCACCTGTCAGAAAGACCAAGCAGCACTCGGAGCACTTGCAAGTTCAGGTTGTTTATTTCACACCTGCAGGCTCAGAGGAGTTGTTTCCAAAGTCTGAGCCCCGAACAAGGCAGGGTGGGGAAATTTATAGCATAGCATTTCCATAATAACAGCAGTCTCCCACCGCAGGCCTAGGGTTGGTGGGAACAGAGGTTCAGGGAGAAGAATAACCAGTAAGTGACTCTGGGATGGGTCCCGGACTAGGCTATCAGCCATGTTAGGAAGCAATATTTCTCTACTCATTCAACAAACTAGAGGATGCAATATCTGCAGAAAAATACAATTTGCTAACAGAATGTTTACCAAAATGATTGAATTCACTCCCAACATTTAAAAATGGGAGATTGCACATGAAAATACAGGTTTCCAGCTTTTAAAAATTTAGACCATCTGACATTGTGGGGCTCACACTTATAACCGTTAACAGTTGATGGAGCTGGATGGTAGCTGCCCTTCTCTAGTTACCAGAGTTCACTTGGTGTCCCATGGCTTCTCTAACACTGAGGGAAAATATCAAGAGAGCAGCTCTTTTTCCTCTAGCAGAGAAATTTTTGTCCCTACCCACATGTTTATTCAAATCTGAGAGGGGTTTTTTGGTGGTGTAATGGCTAGGCTTTGGTGTTCTCAACATTGTGGCCTGGGTTCAAGATGTGGAGCAGGCTGACCCAAAAGAGGGAAGCAGCCCCGCTTTAGACTGTCTGGGGGTTTTTATATCTGTGGGTGGCAGTTGCTCCCCCATTCCCTCTTTTGTGATCCTTCTGAAAGAACCAAAGCTGCATAATATTAATAATATGGTTTGGGGAAGCACAACTTATAGCTGAATGAGTGGGGCTATTCCCCCTTTCTTTATCTTCAGTTTGAGGATAGCTGATAATGGGTCAGGGCAAATTCCTACTGTATTTTTTTCTGATGACTTTAGAGGCTGTTGATAATGGACCCTGGGCGGTCTCCAGGGTGTGGACATGAGTAACGACTTTCTGCTCCTCCTACTGCTCATGACTAACTTCCTACCTAACATTCCCCCCTCAAATAATAAGAACCCAAATCATTGGGGTTTGTGAATGATGACTGCTCTAGCTGCTTCAAGCTGGTTGGGGGTGATGTCAAGGTTTGGGTTCCTACACTTGCTCTCTGTCAATAGGAGAAAGAGGGTGGTGATGTACACCCAGGGGCCTGGAGTATGATGTAAGACTGTCAGGGTGTACAAGTTGATATCCCTCAGCAACTACCATCTGGAGTCGGATTGCCTGAATGCAAGATGAAATAAATGTAGTTAGTAGTTTTAGTAGCATGGACCCAAGAGATAATAGGAGGATAATCATAAGGACAGGGACAGCAAAATGAAGAAGTAGTGAAAGAAACCATGAATTAGTACCCTTCCAAGACTCTGGTGAGGTTTTAAGGTTTGAGGGTCATTTTAATATTTCTTGAATATTTTCCTGGACTCTCCCTGACTTAATGACATAGGGACAGCATTTCTCCTTCAGATAGAGGCAGATTGCCCCTTCAGCAGCCATGAGAAGATCTAAACCCCTCTTATTTTGTAGAGCTATGTCAGCTAACAAATCTAGTTGTTCCTGTATGAGAGCCATTGTTCCTCCTGTCTTTGCTAAGATTTCTGGTGTACCTTGAGACAGCTGGTGTTGGAGTACTAATGAAGTCCCCCCCCGCCATAGTCACACCAGCTTCCCTGGCTACCCCCACAATAAGGATGGCTAGTGGTATAAGGGGGCCTGCCTTCATATTGAGATGCTCTGTAACTCAGAGGGAAAAAGGGAAAAAGCTATTGTCCCAGGCCACAGAGACATCAGAAACAATATATCCAGGGAGCAGATTCCTCTCCCCACCAAGGGAAGGAGTAGATAAGCCTTTGATCCACAAATCTAGAATACTCAACAGATGATAGAAGCATCTGTAAGGGGGTTAGGACCAAAGAGGTTCCCTCTAGGATGATTTGGTCCCTAATTTACTCAATATATCTTGACCCAAAATGGGGCTTGAGCATTCAGGCATGATGAGAGAGACTTGAGTGAAGGAATATCCATTCCATAAGCAACATAAAGGAGGCATAAATAATTGAGAAATTGGTGCTCTCCCCCTTCTCCACTGCCCCCCCCCCAAAAAAAAGAAGGGGAAAAAAAAAGAATTGAATAGTTGGCTTACCTGTAACTCCTAGGATGATGCAGGATTGGGAAGAGAAGTGTCCATAGAAGGAAGTCAGGAGAGAGTAGGTGGCCCTGGTATTCTTTTTTTTTTTTTTAATAAACTTTATTTTGTTTGTTTGTTTGTTTGCTTTTTGTATGTGGGTAGCTCCCTGGCTGGGAATCGAACCCAGGCCGCAGCACTGACAGCGCCAGCGCCGAAGCCTTAAGCCACTACACCAACAGGGAATTCCATGTGGCCCTGGTATTCAAAAGGAATGTTATAGTCCTACGTGCCATGTCTATTTGTACCTTTGACTCCAGTCTAGTGATGGTGACTTTTTGTATTGGAGCCAATTGGAGGGGCCCTCTTCAGTCCTGGAGAGCCATTTGTAGATTGGGGTCTTTCCCTGTCTTAAGCGTCCCTCGACCTGAGGAGCAGAGAGCAGAACAATGGCCCTTCTGTCTGCATTTATAATAGGCAGACTTAAGGGGCTTTTCCTTATTGGGACACTTCTTTGCCCAATGTCCATATTGGCGGCAGATGGCACACTTAGGTGAGTCCTTCATTGTTAGGAGCAGGGTACCTTTGGACTGTAGTTGGCCATAAAGGGCCGCTACTATCTGGGCATGTCTAGCCTCCTTCCTTCATTTCTTCTCCTGAGCCTTGGTCTCCATCTCCTTATCCTGACTGTAAAATACCTAGGTGGCTACATTTACCATTTCCTCTAAGGTGACCTCAGGTTCTTAAATAATCTTGTGGAGCTTCCATCTAATGTCAGGGACTGACTGTGTGAGGAATCTGTCCTTTAGGATGATGTGACCCTCATAAGAACTTAGCTCTAAGTTAGTATTTTTAGTGAGGGTCTCCCTGAGCCTTTTAAAAAATACTGCTGGGTGTTCTTCTGGCCCCTGATTGATGGCCTTTTGTCATCCTGGCTTGAGGCCAGCTTTCATGCAAATTATAAAATGGTCTTTCTCCAACTTTTGGCTAACATCATTATAATCCCATCCAGGGTCTGTAGAGGGTGCAGCCATTTTCCCAATAGGATACTGGGAGCCAGACAGGTGGAGACCATTAGCGTATTTCCTGGCCTCCTACAGAATTATTTCCTGTTCAGTATCTGAAAAGGTTTGGCTTAATAGGATCATGCCATCCTTCCAGGTCAAGTTATAGGCCAGGACAACATGCTGAAAAGCTTCCATATACCCATCAGGATAATGAGAGTAACTCCTAAGGTCAGCCTTCATTTTGTTTTAGCTTTATAAGAGGAAAAGGCTGTGGACAAGCTGGGGGTCAAACTCTCCTCCAATCACTTCTACTAGCAGGCTTACCTTTTGAGGATATGGAGGAGGGCCTTCAGGGTATAGGGGAAGTGCTGGGCATATAGACGGCATAGGCACTGAAGAAGAAGGAGCATTTGGCTGAGCCATAGAATCAGGTTTAGGTGGAGGGTTCTTGTGAGGTTGTAAAACTGTTCGAGTGGTTAGTTTACATTGTCGAATTGTCCTTGCTATCCAAAACAGGAAGAACATTTGGACCATTTGGACATAGGGAATTTCCGACCACTTGCCTTATTGCTTACAAAAGAAGTCTAACTGGAGTGTAGTATTATAATTAATGCTCCCATTTAGTGGCCAAGTTTCCCTCTTGGGGATTTTGTATTGTGATCATGCCATGTTAACAAAAGATGAGTCTCCATTTCTTTAGAGTCTACAGATCAAATTGAGCCCAGTGGGCCAAAATACAGCCCAGAGGGGTTCCACAGGGTATGGGTGATTGATTTCCCATCTGAAAAGAGAAGAAAACCTGAGGGTTAGAGAGTCCGATGTCTTGGGTCACAACTCCAGAGCCTGGTGTCCCACGTGCTCAAGGACTAGTGGCAGATGTCTAGTGATGGCAGACTACAAAGGGTACAGATACCGTGTGGTGCTTATACAATGAAAGTTCAGATGGGTGTCTCTTGTGGGGTGATAATTGAAAGAGAAGGACCACAACCTGAAGGTCTGGGAGCTAGAAAAGGACCTCATATTTGAGGTTCAAATAGGCAAGATGCCCACTGGTGTTCAAATGTCCTAAAAGATCGGTGCCTGCCAAAGTTCAGAGGTTGAGGAAACCAGCGCTGCTGTTTCCTTGACAAACCCAGATGGAAAGTTAGGACCCAAAGGTGTTCGGTAAGTGTGGGTGTATGTGCTATCTAGAGGTTAGGTTAAGAGGCTTGTCTGGTGTTATGTAAGTAAAGTGTTTAAGGAGGCAGAGAAGGCCTCTAGGGGCATAGACTCTAGTAGGGAGGATAAGGCAGGGATTAAAGGACCAGTGTTAGGAATCTAGATAATAGCAGAGGCAACAGGGAGGGTAGGGATGACAGAGTGGGCAGAAGAGTGGATGTGATCGGGAATGGAGGGGTTATCCTGGTTCATTATCAGCTACCTCTAAATTAAAAAGAGGAACTTGTCTGTTAGGAGGACCATTAACGGATGCCCTGAATCTAGGAATAAGCCCTGGCCCATTATCAACTATTTGCAAACTGAAAGGGAAAAAAGCCCCACCTATTCAACCATAGCCCCTACTTCCCAAAATCACATTATTATTCAGCTTTGGCCCTTTTCAGAAGGATCATGCAGAAAAGAAAGGAGGATGAGCTTGTACCAATAGATACAAAACTCTCAAAGAATGGAAGGGGGGGTGTTGCTTCCCTGTCTTGGGTCAGCCCACCCCTTGTCTCAGAGTGTACTTTCTTTTACTGATAAATTTTTAACTTTTCTTTATTTTTATAATCTGTCTCTTGACTGTACTCTTTCCTGCAAAAGACAAGAACTGAGGGAAAATTGCCTTCTTGTTATAGCAGAAACAGGCTACCATGGAAGTCAAGCAGCACTCAGAGTTGGAGAACCAGTTTATTATGCCAGGGGCACTCAGAGGAGTTACAGCCTCCGAATTCTGAGCCCCAACTAACAGGCTTTTTGGATTCTTATAGGTTTGGGGTGGGGGCTGGCTGATGCAAAAAGCAAGCAGAGTTACAGAAGCTAAATGCATGCATTAGTCAACTGGTAGAAGGAATGAGGAAGTGGGAGTTCACAGAATTTACATTAAACACTTTGTCCATAATTTTCCATTTCATTCCCAACTTTGATGCCCTTATAACTCTGTTTATGGGGCATCACCAGATATCTCTGGCTCCGAGTAGGCCAGGGGCTGGTATCCCTGTAAAGCTAGTACTCAAGCAGTGGTTGCCTTGTTCACCATGGTTTCAATGAACTGGGTGTATGTCGGAGGATAGAGGGTTCTAGTGTGATGGTAGCAGAACCATTAGCAAGGGACTAGCAAGGGGTGATAGCCAGAAGTCCAGTTTCCTAACCCTTTTAAGGTCCAAGGGTTTTCTAGCTCCTTTTTTCTTTTCTGAATACACTTCCTGAGTTCTTTAACCTTTTCGGCTATTATGCCAGGCTGGTTAACAAAATACCAACATTCTTGTAGAAACATACAGGTTCCCCCCTTTCCTGCAGTGAGTAGATCTAAGCCTCTCCTGTTCTGCAGCACTACTGCCCCAGTGTACAGTCCTGTAGCTAAGAGCAGGGTCAAGATCCCGGCACCGGCTCATAGTAGTGGCTGGCAGGTCATTATGGTTCTACTGCTGGCTGGAGTTCTGGGCGCCGCCAGTGGAGATCCTTCGTGTCCTTTGCTTGGTCCTGAGCTGGATGTCCAACACCTTCCACAGTGTTATTTGCAATGGTCATGCAGGATCAGCTTGGGATGTCCAGGTCTCTGATGTGTCCCTGATGTCGGTCTTTTTGATTTGAGTGTGGTGGATCCAGGGCGCTGTACCTGCAATTTTAACAGCACTTGGAGTAGCCAGTATATGTGCAGGCCTGTCCACACATGTTGTAGGGGTTCCTTTTTCCAGTCCTTAAGCCAGACCATATCTCCCGACTGGTGAGAGTGTACCTGGTCTCCTAAAAAGATTGGGGCCTAGTCTAAAACATCTTGGCTTATTGTGTGAAAGGTCTTCCCTAACATCTGGAGTTGGGCTGACAGGCCTAGTTCCCCTAGTTGCTCAGGGTCACCCTTAAGCCTACTGATGATAAGTGGGGGCCTCCCATATAGAATATCAAATAGGGAATTGCCCGAGGGTCCAGGAGCTCATTGGACCCGTGTTAAGGTGCAAGGTAGTATGTCTACCTATGGGAGCCCTGTTTCCTTACAGAACTTAACTAGTGTGATCTTGAGGGTTCAGTTCATGTGTTCAACTTTCCCTGAGCATTGAGGCCTGTAGTTGATTTTGTTTGGATAACATGGGATACAAGGACAGGTCCATTGTGCAATCCTATTGAAAGGGGAAGTCCATAACGAGGTATTATTTCTCTTAGCAGGGCTTTCACAACCTCTCGTGCCTTTTTGGTGTGAGTGGAAAAGGCCTCAACACATTTTGAGTACGTGCAGACTAAAACAAGTACGTATTTATGGCCCCAACATGGCTTTATCTCAGTAAATTCAATTTCTGTGTCCTCAAAGGGGGCCATATCGGTGGTCTGAATTCCTGGGACCTGTTTAGGACCCTGTGCCACATTGTTTTTAGCATAAGTAGTGCACCTAGTGCTAATTTGGACACAGAGGACCAGGAGTCTGGCAGTGTGGTCATATCTAGTGAGTCCCTTTTCAAGTTGTCTTTCCCTAATGAGTCAGGTCATGGTATTGTCTGATTATGCGATAAGCTAATCCCCTGGGAATGAAAAGTCTCTGGTCTGGTAGTTGCCACCAGCCCTCATTAGTCCAGGTGCTCCCCTTGGAAGGCCCATTGGTCTTCCTCTGGAGTGCACCTCGGATTCTCTAGTAGGCTTGGTGCTAAAAGTACCTTGGAAGCTGGGTCTGGGTTTGGGGCTGTCCTGGTCTGGGCAGCAGCTTCCCGTGCTGCCTGATCACCAGGCGGTTCCCCTGAGTGATTGGATCAGTCCCACTTTGGTGTCCTTTGCAGTGCATGACTGCTATTTCCTTCAGTTGCCAAACAGCTTCAAGTAGCTGGAGAATTTCTTCTTTGTTTATGATCTCCTTTCCTCCAGGGTAAGTAGCCCTCTTTCTTTGTAAATGGCCCCATGGATATGTAAAGTGGCAAAGGGTGTTTGGAGTCAGTGTAGATGCTGACTTTCTTCCCCTCTGCATACCTGAGCACCTGAGTTAGGGCCCATAGCTCGGCCCTCCCTTTGGGCTGACCACCCTTGCGGCAGTGCCTCAGCCTTGATGACTCGGTTTTGGGTAGTTATTGCATAACCGGCCTTTCGTTCCCTGTTCTGGAAACATACAGAAGCTGCTCCCGTCCGTGAAGAACACCAGGTCAGGCGTGGGGAGGGGAACGTCAGTGAGGTCAGGCTGGCTGGAGAAGATGTCATCCATGGGTTCCTTGCAGTTATGATCCAGTGGGCCTTCCTCCACAGAAAGGAACGTGGCCGGACTCAGGGTGCCCACCGCTTCCACTGCTTCCTGTGGGCTCCAGCAGTGTGCCATCCTGGCACCAGTGAGCCACCAGCAGCCTCAGCTCTTCATGAAGGCTGCCACTGCTTGGGGGACCTTCATGCCCCAGGGCATGCCCACCAGACTCCCAGACAAAAGCAACCATGGCCGCCAGTGCTCAGAGGAATGGGGGACATCTGGCAGCCACTGGGTCAAGCTGCCCAGACAGGCAGGCCACAGCCCCCTGCCAGGGTCTGGCAGCCTGGGTGAGGACCCACAAGGTCATGGGTCCCCTTTTCACAGATGAAAAAGTTGAATTCCCAGTTTATATTCAGGGGTAACAGAGGTTGCCCTAGCTGAATGGTGCTGCCCACATTTAGTTGTTGGGGGCCCCAGGTCTCCTGCAAGGGCATCTGGTATCTGGCTGCATGTTGGGCCAAGTATAGCCTCCTTCTGATGGGTTCTGGGTCTGGCTGGGGGGGCTCCAATTCATGAGGAGAGAAGACCAGCAGTGGGGGTCCGGGTTGGGTGGGCTCTGGCTTATGAGGGGAGATTGATGGGGGGCTCTCAGGAAGGTCAATTGGTGCCCAGGGAGCAGGTGGTGCTGGGGTTCTGGCAGGGTGTATGGTGGAGGGGCTGGTTCCTCCTCTGGGTCTCCCTGATGAATGGTCTTCGGTAGTCTTACCCTGTTTTGTGGTTGAGCTATTAAAACCCTGCACTGTCCCTTATTGTTTGAGCAGAACTGAACCCAAGGAGGGAGATTCTGTGCTATTTGCAGCCATGACTCTACGTAGGGAAACTGGTCAGGGTGGCCAGGGGTCCCAGTGATCACTTTATAAGCTGCAAAGACCTTGGGGCAGTCTAAGGTCCCTTCTGGTGACCAGCCAACCTGGAAATTGGGCCAATTTCATAGAAAGTTTGAAGTTTTCCTCACATCAATTTGACACCATAGTAATCAGAATAACCTTTCTTGAAGTTCTTGATGATACAATCTAATACAGTTGGCTTGGACTGGCTGGACCCCATTTTTTTATATGTACCTAATGTGGTCCTCACAGGTGCCCTCCCTTGTCTGGTGTCACAAAACGAACAAAGGAGGGGAATCCCCAGAGGAGGCCCTTCAGGTGCCCTCTTGGCCACGTCCCTCATGGGACTTTAAGGTGAGTTTTGGCTATGGTGCACCCATATAAACCTGGTCCGTGTTGTCCCGAGTGAACAAGTCACCATTTTGCTTTATGATGTCGCCATGGAACATCAGGTTGGGGCCCACTCAGACCCTGTAGCTATTGCCCTGGAGCCACAGATACAGTCAACACAGTCATGGTCACACATCCAGTCACAGAGGTTATTGCATATCCCTCCCGGCCCCTGGGTTTTCACTACCTGATGTCTGGCAGTGAAGACTTTGGGAGGTGATCAAGCTCCCCTTCTGCCTGAAGACGGGCCTGACCGGGGCTTTGATCCTGGGACCTTTCCTTATCCTAGTCCTGACCCATGAAGGTTTAGTCCATCTCTCCATGGAGTTCAGCCGGTTCAGGTCACCTCTGGTCATGGTGGCTCCCCGCCTCCGCTCCGGGGAAGGAGGTCCTGTAAAAGTTCCAGGTGGCGTTGCCTTGTTCTACTCAGTAGGACCTCAGCCGCCTATTGGCTTCAAGGAACCAAAATGTTACAGCAGAAACAGGCTACCATGGAAGTCAAGTGGCACTTGGGGAGTTGGAGAAACAGTTTATTATGCCAGCGGGCTCAGAGGAGTTAAGTCCCTGAATTCTGAGCCTTAACTAACAGGCTTTTTGGATTCTTATAGGGTTGAGGTGGGGGCTGGCTGATGCAATAAGCAAGCAGGGTTACAGAAGCTAAATGCATGCATTAGGCAAGTGGTGGGAGGAATGCGGAAGTGGGAGGTCACAGACTTTACATTAAACAGCTTACAGAATTTACATTGAACAGCTTTGTCCCTAATTTTCCATTTCGTTCTCATGGTAACTTCTTCCTAGTGCTGTGACTCAGATTAGTTCCAGGTAAGCAATGACCTCCCCCAATAGGCTTGAAGTGAATTTTCTTCTTTTCCTCTTACTTTCTATATTCCTTTCTATGATTGAGTCATCATGGGCCGCATAAGTTGGTGGGCACTCATGAGCACAAACATTCATACCCACTCCCTGAGGACTCTCCCTAGAATGTTTCATAGGTAACTGGGTTTCTCTCTCTCTCTCATTCCCCGTCTCTCAGGAGCCCTTTCTTTTGAGTCTCTCAAGAGAAATCTAAGGGAAGTACCTGGGAATTGAGGATTCTTGGCCACGGCCACTCTCCGGTGGAGTCAGAAGCCCAGAACATCCCTGGGGCCTCTCTTTAGCCTATATAGGTGAGTGACCCCCACCCCCTTCCTGGAGTCTTTTGGGAGAAATCTAAGGGAGGTATTGGTGGAGTCAGAAGCCCAGAACATCCACTGGTTCTCTCTAGCTTGCTTGGGCGTTAGACTCATTTTCTGTCTTTCCGCTCTTCCAGATCTAGGCTCTCGGCTCTCTACCCCTCCTCCCTTAGAAGCCACCCTAGCTGTCTGCCTTCTCGCTGAGGTTATTTTTTTTTACCCACTCTGTCCACTCCACCTCTCCTAGGGTCAGCCCACTTAAATAAAAGGCTCTCTCTTTCTTTCTCAGAGCCCAAGCTTAGCGCTCAGCCACATGGCTGATCAGCACTTAACCGGCTTGGGCTGAGGTGCCAAATTCCCTGCTTGAGTGCTGTGCAGCTGCAGCTTCCTGCTAGGAAGCCCTGAACACAGCTTTGCGTGTGAACTGCTTGCGTGTACTCAGAGCAGCCAGCACAAGCAGCTGGCACTCACGCATCTGTGCGCTCGTGCCCTTGGCCCTGGCCCAAACCCCTAGCATACACAGGATGATGCTCTATGGGCTGCCGTCAAAACAGCATATTGCTGAGGCACAGCCCTGCGCAGCTAACCCTCCATTAGAACAGCTCAGTGGGGATGGAGGTGGGAAGGTAATGATGGAAGAGACAAAGAGGACAAACCTTCCTCTTGCCTTTGCAAACCAGAATTTGTACCTCTCACTTGCTCACTCTTTCAGTCCCACTGGCCATTTTTCCTGCTTTGTCAATCCTCACTGTCTGGAAACCACCTCCCTTGAGTAGTGCTGGCAGAAGCATCTCTGCCTAGGGTCTAGCCTAACTGGTTTGGATTTCTACATCCTTCACCACTGCCTAACTTGTCCTTATCCCCAGGCTCAGTCCAATGCCTATTTGAACCAGCCAAGGGGTATCTTGGGTACCACCTCCAATAAGTCTTCTGGGTTGCCTGGGACTGGATTCCTTAGTACAAGATCAGCCTCTGGAAGCAGCTGCCAAGCAATTCTGCTCCCCAGAGAGAAACTGTACTAATATTTTGTCCATCACAAATGCCTGTCTAGTCAGTTAGGATAAAATAAGCATTTACTCTGTTGTCCTGCATGTCTGTGGGTTTTTGGTTTTGTATAAATTGTGGACTTTTAGGGTTAAATGACACCATGATCAAATCCAGGTGTAATTTGTGTGTTCTAGATGTGTGCATTTAGAATAAGCATTCATAAACCTTGTCTGTTCAGTGTCTGTGTTTGCTTATATAACTGGTTTTTTCTTTCTTTCTTTGTGTGTATGGCCATTTTAATTCTAAGATCAGCAATGGGATTTAAAATTTTAGTCCCAATTAAAAGTCCTTTAGACAGGATATTGAATAAATGGTAAACTTATAGTTTTAGGCCATTAATAAAAAGGAGAATTGGTGCTCAATTACAATACTGCTTGGCCTGTATATGTTTTGAATTATGAGGAGAGATGGCTTTTTAATAGTTTTTTTTTTTTTTTTAACTCTTCTGGTATTTAGCAGTTAGAACTGTTTTGTCAAAGAATCAAGGAACTGGCATTGTAGAGAAATATTGCCTCTCAACATGGCCAATAGCCTAGTCCGGGACCCACCCCGCCCCAGTCACTTTCTGGTTCTTCTCCCTAAGCCCCAGTTCCCATCAACCCTAGCCCGTGCGCGGGGAAACTGCTGTTATTGTGGAAATGCTAAGCTATAAATCTCCCCGCCCGGCCTTTGTTCAGGGCTCAGACTTTGGAAACAACTCCTCTGAGCCCGCAGGTGTGAAATAAACAACCTGAACTTGCAAGTGCTCCGCCACTTGGTCTCTCCGACAGGTGAAAGGGTAGAGCCTTTGCGCAACAGGATGAGGTCCCTTATATGCAAGTTTTTATAATGTTATGCAATAGAAATTCTTAAAAAGGTAACTAAACTGATAGTTCAGAGAACAGGGGAATCCACTTGTCTCCTATAATTAGACACCAACTCTGTCTTCAGAGATTGGATAAAAAGTAAAAGTCTTATAAGGTATTTTTTTCCTCACTCTAGACTATCAAGGTCTTACAGAAAGCCAAAATGCAAACAAATCTCTGCCTGAGGCAGCAAAGAATGTAAATCCACCACTATCTCCTTAGGTGGAGGCAACTAAAGGGAAAAAAGAGGCACTTCTAAAATCAAGCCTCCCTGAAGCCTCTTTAAAACTACAGGAGACAAAGGAAAGACTGCATCCTCTTTAAAATTCCTAATTGTTCTTTACTGTTTACAGATTTGCTAATAAAAATACTAATTGTTTGCCTTTTAGTAGTATGTAAAATTAAAGTTTTAAGGGTTATAAATACAAATTTTAAAAAAATCTTAGTTTTGACATGTAGTTAACTAAACAAGCTTAAAGTCCCTCTGAACTGTTGCTACGTCCCTGATAAAAAGTTTCAGGTCCTAAGGAAGGCCAAAGAAATTTGTTTCAATGTCTTTAGCAACTGAGACAGGGAAAACAAGGACAGAAGGAACAGTGAGACTGGAGATCAGACTAGAGGTGAGGCCAGACTTTTGGCCGTGGTTATAGAAAGACCAAGGCAAAAGCCACCTCAGGGTTACCCCAGGATTCTCAGAAGAACATCAACAGGTAAAGGAGCCTGCTTGGGGTGTGAAAGCCCAGACCCCTAAAACAGGGAGGGCCCTAGTTCTCCAAGGCAGCTGTGCCCCCTAGGCAAACTGGAAGGGCACAGGAGGGATTGTTCCCTGTTCTGAAGGGAGCAGGGATCAGTTCCCTCCTCAGGAATGGCTGTAATCGACTGTGGGCCCAAGGTTTTCAGTGGCTTCCAAGAAAAGGCTATTCTCTGTGGGTGACCCTTGACATGGTGGGTAAGCTGGTTAATTTCCTAATTAATATTAGAAGCCATTTGCTCTGTCTTGGCCACTCACTCTGGACCTATTTCCTCTAAAACCTGCTCAGTTGTAAAAATAGATTTGAGTTTTTACTCAGTCTGTTTCTTGCTAGTGACCTATACCTTAGAAAATGTAGAACAAGCCAATCAGACTTTGAAAAGGACTACTCTACCTACAGCCAGCAAGGGACACTTAGAGATAAAGGACAAAGATGAGACCCTGGCATCTTGTCCCTCCCAAAAAGGGGAGGAGGAAGGCAGAGGGCTCTTCCCCAGCAAACAAGCAGTCATTTGTGCATAAGTCCATAGTTTGAGGGTGACCAAATATAGAAGCCCATGGTGAGTTGCACATAAATCAGTGGCTTCAAGGCATGGGTACCAGCCTATGCCAGAGTCTGAGGTGGGGACACTTTGCCTCAGAAAGCCTTTGAAGCTAGGAATTGAGGGAATGCCCTATTTCCTGCCTCCCACTCTGTCTTTTCTTATATAATAGATGGGTAACCAGAACTTCGTCCCTAGAGAGTCCCCACACAGCTGTATTCTACCAAATTGGGACAAGTTTGACTCTCAGACACGAAAGAAAAAGAGGCTCATCTTCCTCTGCAACATGGTTTAGTCTCAATATAAGTAGAGGATAGGAAAAATGTGGCCCAAAAAATGAGAGTTTGAATTATAATATTGTTTTGCAATTAGATCACGTCTGTAGCAGATTGGAAAAATGGACAGAAGTGTCGTATGTCCAGGTCTTTATGGTTCTCAGGCAATTGTGTTCTCTGCCGCTCCTGCAAGATAGATCCCTCAGTTAAGAAGCCCACTTTTCCCCTTGACTCTTCTGGGAAAGATGTAATGTTACCATAGGACAAATTCCCTCCAGGACACAAAGAGAAACAATTAAAGAGACTGCCATCTGCACAGGAAGTCTCCGTATGATTACCTTAATTATCCCATGGGGTCCATGGCTATGCCCAATACTAATTCCAACTGGGACTATAACCAGAGAAGGCACCTGGCTACAAAATCACATAGCCCTTTGTTCAGGCAAAATAAGAATAAACCAACTAATTACCCCATGCTGGCTACTATAAGTCAGGACCACCTTGAAAGCCCCATGATTTTTCTTGAACAACTCAGGGAAGCTCTCACTCAGTATATAAACAAAGAGACCTTAACACCCCTAAAGGGAAATTCATACTCAAGGACTGGTTCATTACTCAGTTCACCCCAGACATGAGGAGAGACTTACAAAAGCTAGGACCCAGACCTGAGTTAGGATGGCCTCTTTGGTCTTTTACAATCAGGACGAGGAAGAAAGAGGAAATGTTGGGGAGAGAAAACGGGGAGGAGAAAAGCAAAAGAATGGGAGGCAAACTCAATTGCTGACTGCTTTACAAGTCCAGCAGCCCTCTCAAAGTCACCCAGGAAATACAAAACCCAGGGCAGCTTTGGTTGTGGGGCTCTCTCTCAAACCTTGCCAAATAGTCAGGGTAGAAGGACACCCCCACATCTCAACTGAGCTCCACCTGGAAGGACTCTTTCACTGTACTGCTTTCCACCCTTACAGCTATTAAAGTGCCAGGAGTTGCTAGGTGGACACATCATTTCTGGATAAAACCCCGGAAGGATGAATAAAAAAGGAGACTTGCCAACCGAGTCCCAGTATTCCTATGAGCCGCTGGAAGATCTCAGACTATTTCAAAAGTTACCAGATAAGTGATTTCTTACTTAATCATCAACATGATATAAATTCTCTTAATTCTGTTACTTTCCCAGCCCCTTTTGGGAATGAAAAACTTAACACCCTTGTAAATTAGACAAAGAGGCTTCATAGCTTTGCAAAGAAAAGCCTGATGTCTAATTAATCTGCCTCCCATTACTTGGCTTGTACCCTTAGGGCCTTTGGTTTATATATTACTCCTACAATTATTTGGCCCATTCCTTTTTTTTTTTTTTGCTTTTTGGTATGTGGGTAGCTCCCTGGCTGGGAATCGAACCCAGGCCGCAGCACTGACAGCGCCAGCGCCGAAGCCTTAAGCCACTACACCATCAGGGAACTCCCTGGCCCATTCCTTTTTAATCTACTTGTCAAGTTTGTCTCCTCCAGGTTACAGCAGTTCCACTTTAAAACGATGGCTCCCCATGGGTTTCAACCTGTTTCTTTGGAGATAAAGCTCCAGATCTACATCGGTCTTTTCTCCACAGGGCTGGTGGCAACTTCCGCCTCCCACCCACCTGGGAATTAGGGACATCATCTCCTTCCTGACAGAGCAAGAGAGTGAGATCCTGACTATGAATTCGCCCCCTGTCAGCAGGAGGTAACTACAGAAGAGACTCATCATCCACTTTCCTAAAAGATTTCAGGGTCTCAAACTCTAGAGAGGGAAAAACCACAAAGTGGGCAAGAGATGAATGTGAGCAGGAGGGGAGGGTTTGTCTCGGTCCATTATCAGCTGCCTCTAAATTAAAAAGATAAAGAGAAGGAATGCAGGGAGAGGAACTCGCCTGTTAGAAGGACTATTAACAGATGTTCTGAATCTAGGAGTAAACCCTGGCCCTAATCTGCTATTCTCAAACTGAAAAGGGAAAAGTCCCACCTACTCAACCTGAGGCCCTACTTCCCCAAATCCTATTGTTATGCAGCTTTGGCCTTTTACAGAAGGGTTGAGCAAAAAGGAAAGGGGGAGGAGCTTACACTGATGGATACAAAGCTCCCAAACAAAGGAGGGGGCGCTGCTTCCCTCTCTTGGGTCAGCCCGCTCCAAGTCTTGGAGTGTACTTTCTTTTACTGATAAAATTTTCACTATTCTGTATTTTCACAAACTGTCTCTTGACTGAATTTTTTCCTTTAAGAGATAAGAACGGAGGGAAAATCACCATTTCACAGGGACAGTTCCAATCTGATTGTTTTGTGTAATGGAGAGAGTAGAATATGAAGTTTAAAGGCCTTTAATTGTTAAAAAGAAAAGGGAAAGAAAAACAAGAGAGCAAGGAAAGGAGATAGAAAGTGAAAGATTAAGGGAGAGGTGAGGGAGAGACAGCGTGAGAGGAAGTCCCCTGTGCCACCTGCAGCTCTAGGAGTTGTTCCCCCTCGGTCCCTGAGACAAAAGTGAGTGGGGGGCTCCTGAGCCACTTTCTTTGCTCGAGCCTGCTCCTACCTCTTTGGAGTGTACTTTCTCCTCAATAAACTACCTTTTTGTTTCACCACTTAAAAAGTGAGTTGGGGCAGCACCCCATGGATAGCTGTGGGTTGGGCAGAGGAAGGGTGAGAGGGAATTCCCTTGTGCCAAGGGCGGCCTTAGGGAGTTTTGCCCCTCTGGTTTTTGCTACCCTACCCTGTGCCTGCCTAGGTGGCTTGGACAAGGCTAAGCCTTGCAGAGCTGCATGCTAGCAAGGTGCCATTTGGGCTGGACCTGAGCATGCTGGGGACTGAGCCCTGGTGACTGGCTTCCCACAGAGAGATGCTGCAGTGTCTGCCACCTCTGCACAGCTCACAAGCAGAGGATTTTGTGCCTAGGCCAGGAAATTTGAGCCCAGAATAGCAAATCAGCCCAGTGGCTAAGTGCACCAAGCACCAGGAAAGAGAGAGAGACCAAGTCACCTATGAAACATTCTAGGGAGGCACTACAGGGAGTGGGCATGAATGCTTGTGAACACTGTTTCTGCAGGTTGTGCGGGTCTTTTTCTTGTGTTCGGTGGGACCTAGATCTTGCGTCCCAGACAGCGTCTAAGTCATCCTGAAGGAGGAGGCCCTACCTTAAGGAGTTATCCACCCTTATCTAGCATGCCTAGAGGCAAGTACACTCCCCAGTATAAAGCTCAAGGACATTTCCTGTGATAAATTCGAATCCCGAATCCTTTTTGGGGGGGCAAAATTACTCCCTTGTTTGAAAGCCTGTAATCCTTTTTTACAGCTTGATTGCTCCTTTGAAAGCCTGTAAGTCCTATAAAAGGAAAGGAGTAGAGTAGGTAGGGGAGCTCGGCCATTGTAGACTTTTGTCTGCTGTGGCTCCGCCGCTTAATAAAGAAGCCCTTCCTCATCTATCTGAGGTGTTGGGTGATTCTTTCTCTCTGCTGGGCCTACTTGCCTGCAACAATCCTGTCACAGGAGACTTCTTTAAGGTAGAAGATGTCCTAATGGTTTTTAAATGTCTGAACCATGCCCACCAACTAATGCGGCTGATAGTGAAATGTAGAAAGTAAGAGGAAAAGAGAAGAAAATTTGCCTCGAGCCTGGGGGTGGCGGGGAAGCCATTGCTTACAGGGCAATAATCTGAGTTTCGGCACCAGGAAGATGTTACTGGAAAATGGCGATTCCTTTTTCTCTAGACTCTTGTATTCTCAAAGAAAGAATTCAGTCAAGAGACAGAGTTTGTGAAAGTATAGGATAGTTAAGACTTTATTAATAAAGAAAGTACACTCCGAGACATGGAGCAGGCTGACCCAGGAGAGGGAAGCAGCCCTTCTTTACATTGTTAGGAAGATTTTATATCAATTGGTGGCAGTTTCTCCTCCCCCTTTCTCTTGTGATCCTTCTGAAAGAACCAAAGCCGCATAAGAATATGGTTCTGGGAAGTAGGACTTACAACTGAATTAAGCAGGGCTATTCCCCCTTATCTTTTCAGTTTGAGGATAGCTGATAATGGGCCAGGGCTAGTTCCTTATGCCATTTTTATGACTTTAGAGGCAGCTAATAATGGACCTGGCTAACTTCTCCAGAGGCTGGGCCTGGGTGTTTCCAGGGTGTGGACTTGGGTGATGACCTGATCCTCCTGTGGCTCAGGACTAACTTCCTACCTCACAGTTTTGTAATTTAGCTTCAAACAGTTTAAAAGTTTTTTCTTCTCTCCCCTCCCCTCCTGTCAGCTTTGATCACTGTATGCACACCAGTTTCAATGCCTGTTTTTACTTCAAGATGCTATACATTTCAGTTTCAATGACTCTCTTTACCTCAAAACCAAATACCTGCCTCACTAACTCTCAGGACAACTAGCCTTAAGGATTTGTTTCCTAAGATTACACACTGGGAAATCTGTTTACATTGACTTGAAGTTACTGCCTCCAGACACCCGTTTTGTTTTCCCTCTTCGAGACCACGGTCCCACCTCACCTCCCTACCTTTTTTCTATTGTTCGGCCTCTTCTTACCTGCCTAAAAAGCCCTCTGGGCATCCAAAGAGATGGGAGATGGGCTTTGGACAAGAGTCCCTCATACTCCCAAAATGCTAGCATTTTGAATAAACCTGCTTTTCTTTCCACCAACTTTGCCTCCTGATTATTGGCTTATGAGTATAGCAAGCAGCCAGATCCTTAGCCGGTAATAAACTGTAGTTACTTTATCCAGAATCTATTACTTGCCTTGCTCTTTGTGTCATCTGGACAAGGCCCTTTCCATATAGATGAGATCTAAGAAACTTACTGAGCCACGCTGAAGATAGTCTTCTTTTAGAATCACTATAAGTTGGGGGATGGCATTCAGCTGATAGTAACAGAAACCTGAAAAGCAGTGACGAACAATTACAGGTTTAATTTTGCCGCATTTAAAATAAATCTCAAGATGAGAACAGAGCTCCTAATAGCATAGTAGCCTCCTGAGCCAGAGGGCTGACTTCACCGTATCCAGAACCTCATTTCTTCATTAATTTTCCTCCTTAACACTAACCACATTCTATATTTGTTTATGGACTGTCTCCTCCCACTAGTCTGTAAGCTCATAAAGGGCAGAGATGTTTATTTGTTTTCATCATGCTTAATCCTCAACATGATAAATAGCATGTGTTGAATAAATGAGTAAATGCTCCTAGGATGTCGCTGGAACTCAGACCATCGTGTTTGTGCTCCAGGTGACAGTGAAATGCTCCTCTCTTCCTCTTCCTCTCTCTCTCTCTCTCTCTCTCTCTCTCTGATTCAGGCTGATAGCTCCTGCTGTAGATATGCTAATTGACTAGAAGAATTCTGCTTGAGGCTTGATTATTTCGCAAAAACAGCCCCATCCGAGAAATCTGAGGAATCTTGAGAAATCTGAGGAATCTTCTTCGCTGAATAGGTGGGGATAAGACAATGACTGTTTATCAAAGATTTACAGAAACCTCAGGACTGGACTCAGACTGGGAACTGAGATTTGGAGATTTCAGGCTCTTTCTTGGATTCCACCTCTTCTGCGCCCCTCCTCCTTGCCTTCAACATGAAAGAAGATTGAACGTGATATGCTCCTGAGTTGGATTTGAGAAAATATAGAAAGCTCTCATCTTCTTGGTCAACACCTTCTCAATAACTTTCCTTACTCCAAACTCTGACGTTTGGAGATTTGGCCTTTCGAAACACCAGACACACATGCCTATGACTACAACACAGGCAGGAAGAAGTAGGAGTACAAAGGGCCAAAGGGGACCTGAGCTCCAAAACAGGCCTTTCCTGAAAGTCCCAGTTAGTCACTTAGGCTGACATCTTGTTGGCCAGAACTCTGTCACATGGCCACTCCTACCTGGACAGGAAGTTGAAAAAAAAACTTTCTTTTTTTTTTTTAAAGCAGAGAAACACTGCTAACTGAAATAAAGGGGATTCTGTTAGAAGGAGGCCTGGGACAATGGATATTGAGTCTCTGCAAGATGGCTGCCTGACGTCCTCCCTTTGAATGCGTGGAGCTCCAGAAATCATACCCCAGGCTCCTTACTGTGGTCCTGTGCCCTATGATTTCTACTTTATTTACTCCTGTAACATCAGCTTCCTTGAGCTTCACCATGCTGTAAATCCTTATTTCTACACTTACTGTTTATTTGTTGGTTTTCCAAAATGTAATTGTATATAATTCCAGGAACTGTGGATCTCCCCTTTAATCTACAAACTGTTCTATTTTTAGACATCACAGTTCTTACTGAAACATTCAGTGCCTCAAGATTATAATTTTTATCAGCATTCCTCACTCCTCTTCAGTTTTTTCAGGGTCTTCCCAAAGCGAATGGGGAACCTCTGTTGCCCAGGTCACCTTGGGAGGTCACCAGGCTCAAAGCATTCTTGTTCTCAGGAAGCTTTATTTCCTTCATTTAAGGTAAAATACTAGAAAGCCTGTTTTCAGTTACAACTGGGATAGGTGGGATGTTACTCAGGCAATGCTAAGGACAGCATTCTACCACAGCAGAAAAGATGCAATCTGTTTCTGAGTGAGCACTGTCCTTGGGAAGCCAAGTAGAGGTGGGGTCTTGCAGCCACTAACACCCATCCTGCCCATGATGGTGAGAAAGGGACATGCAGAAAGAGGTTGGGTCTGAATGGGGGCTTAAGCAGTGATTATGCCTTTCCTACTCCTGTCCTTTAGGATAATAGTATTACAATAATCTTACATGACCTTGCCTCTCTAACTGCCAGAGTGTTTTCTATAGTCTCAGTATTTGGCCTTACCTATGAGAAAATTTTCTTAGTATTATTCTGTTTATTTTGCAATTCTCTGAAGATAATCTTCTGATAGTCTTTTGCCATTCTTCACTCTTTTCTCTCTATTACTTCTGCATCATCAGTATTTCTTGCTTATTTCTGTTACATGCTCACTCCCTGAAATCTGATCTATCCTTCAAGGTCTGTCTCAGATGACTCTGTGAAGCCCACCTGGATAGAGACATTTTCCTTCTCTGGATGCACAGCACTTACTTTCTGTGACCATCAACAAGCTGGCGTGTGCTTGCATCAGACTTAGTCCTTGTGTCACCCATTAGGTCCCTGCAGCCAGGGATTATCTTGTACTTAACCCTACCCTTGTCACACTGTACTTGCTTAATAAATAGTCATGAAATTCAACTGGAAATTCTGACTCCGGAAAAGAGGACAGACACCAAGCATGATACTTAATAAAGTGGAACTCATTTTCCTTGAGAAATGCTTTCTGTGCGAGGCTGTGATACACTGATAATAGGACTGGAAATAAAAGTGGCTCAACACCACCTGCTTGGAGACCTTTCTTCAGGAGAAACATGAGTAATGAAAGAATTGCTATCATCTCTCATCACCTGTAATAAGGAAACTGAATAACTTTTTCCTGGGGGAACACCCACTGAGTCAGAGGTTCACACCTGCTTAGGTAAATAGTAGGTGTGGGAAGGGATGAAGTGATGGATGTTGTTTTGGCCTCCGCACCCAACCTCGGTTATTTATATATTAGTGATGCAAGTTTTCATGTGTAGAGTCCTGGCTGTTGCTCAGTGTTTTCATGCACATGCCCAAACAGGACCATGCCAAGTTAACTGTCTAGAAAAAGAGCTAAACCAGGGGTGTCCAATCTTTTGGCTTCCCTGGGCCACACTGAAAGAATTGTCTTGGACCACACATAAAATACACTGCCACTAATAATAGCTAAAGAGCTTTAAAAAAAAGAAGGTCCATGCATAATTTTTGTAATATTTTAAGAGAGTTTACAGATTTGTGTTGAGCTAAATTCAAAGACATCCTGGGCTGCATGTGGCCCATGGGCCGTGGGTTGGACAAGCTTGAGCTAGACAGAGCAGTGTCAATGGCTTCCTCAATTCTTTTTTTTTTTTTTTTTTAATTTTTAAATTTTTATTTATTTTTTTTTTTGGTATGTGGGTAGTTCCCTAGCTGAACTACCCAGGCCGCAGCCTTAAGCCACTACACCACCAGGGAACTCCATGCTTCCTCAATTCTTGCACTGGAAAATAAGCCTTCTTCGGGATGAGAACATGGTGGGAAAGGAGAAGCAGAAATTCTTTCTCTGACAGTGTTAGTGTGGAAATATCTGGCAACCAATCAGACTTGAGAGTTGAGAGCTTCGGAGGCAGAGAGTAGGCTACAGGGTCAATTCCAACGTCATTGGCATATAAATAGAAATTAAAACCATGACAGTGACAGAGTGGGCAAGATCACCCTGGGAGGGCACCCTGAGGAAGAGGAGGATGGACTTAGGATGGAGTCCCAACATTTAGGTGGAGAACCAGACTCCTGAGAATGTTGGGAGGAAATAGTTGAAGAGGATAAGAAGAAGTAGGAGTGAAAATCAAGGGAGTTGAAACTTCTGGGGAAGAGAGAAAGAGAGAGAGAGACAGACAGAGTACAGCAGAGAGTTTCTGCTCTAACGTAAGAACCAAAAAGTGCCCAGTGGATTGGGAGTGGGGCAAAGAGATGAGACAAGTAGAATACAAGTGGAGATGAAAGGTGGATTTCATTGGTACCAAACAAGAATGAGAAATCAGGAGAATGTGCTAGACACAGAGGTACCCACCTACATCCTTTTTCAAGAAGGACTTGCTGTTCCTCTATGAGAGTGTGGTCAGCAGACAATCACCAGTTGTCATCTCCTTCAGGGTCTTCCTTTTGTCTGGGCAGCCCCATGTGGTGACTGAGCAGGGTCCGGGCACAAAGGCCTGCTGTTTCAGGGTGAACTTTGCTCCAAGCTCTCCGAGGACTTAACTTAGGCTTGACTGGCCACAGCTCAGGTTAGCTCCTCCTTCTTCCTGTCCTGCCTTCCGCCCCTACTTCCATGAGGGTTGATGCCTAACCATCGTCTTGCATCACAAACTTCATCCTGGCATCTGCTTCCAGAGAACCCAATCTTCAACAAAGAGTGGTGGAAACAAGTCCTTTGAAGAGTTTATAGAGAAAGGAAAAAGAAGAGAGCAAAAGCAAAAACCAGGGTTTCTTTTTTTCCTTCTTGTTTGTTTAAGAGTAGGAAGGCAAAGAAGGAGCCAATGGAGAGGGATGCTTGATGACACTGGAGGGAGGATGATGTACAGAATGAGGTCTGGGGAGAAGAGGTAGGATGGACTTGAAGGCCAGGAAGGGTGATTGGCCTGGAATAAAAGGGAAATGTCACTGATGCTCTGAGATTGAGGCTGAGGACATACTGATGGGGTTAATCTACAGACACGATGCCCATTGACTTCAGGTCCAGCACAGGAGATGACCAATTGCTGGAGAGATGAAGGGGGGAATCTTTGAGATTAAGGTGGATTAGACGTTTTCCCCACAGTGAGAGAGGATTGGGGAGAGCAGACAAGTTTTAGCACAACTGCAAACAGAAGAAAAACCTTGGGAAAAACCCATTAAACAGGAGAATGGAATCTGGGAGTGAGAGCAGAAAGACCCACTTCATCCACGAGAATCAGCTGAGTCTGTCCGGGTAGATTTTGGGTACTGATTCTGGAATCTGATGCATTTTCCATTTATTCAGACTCTGTGCCCTCCACATATCTGCTAAACATTTGCCTAGATAAGACATGATACAAATATTAAACAGGGCAGGATCGAGGTGAGAACCTTCTGGCACCTTTGGATACTATCATTTAATCAGCTCCCATTTCTCCTAACTGTACAATTACTTATTCCATACTTCTCCATTTGTTCTGGAAGGATCTGCTTTTAGATGTCGTGAAATGCTGTGATCAGATACAGACCCTTGGTCAGTCTACAGCTTAAATGGGGACAATCTGTAATGACCTGCCATTACTGAGCCTGTACAAGCCTCTGGTGGCCACATTCACTTCTCCTAAGGGCTCATAACACCTTTCTGTACCTCGTTTGGGAATTTTTGCCTAAGGTCATCATCAAGGTCAATGATTTGTGGTTTCCAACATTCATTTATTTCCATCTTTGGTGGTCAGAGCTATACCATCCTCAGTCTTCTAATACCTGTGCTTCTCCAGGAGCCCTCAGAGATTGTTGGCAGTGACTTGGTGATGCTATTAGTTTTGGGGGGGTTTTTTTTGGTACTCTAGCTCATAAGCCATTGGGTCTGAATGCATTTAGAGCAGCTACACTTTCTCTTACGTTCTTTTTCAGTTGCTGGGTTCTAATGCCTGCTTATTGATTGTCAGTCGGCCTTTGCCATTCAAATGTCATGCTTCTTATGGAGAAGCTGGGAGCATGAAAAGGATTCTGCTCTCCCTCTATCATCTAGAAACATTTGACAGTTGGCCATGAGCAAGAGAACCATCCCTAACTTGTCCATTCTCCTTTTGCTATAACCAGTGTCTCCTCGTACCAAGACCAAACTTCCTTATCTTTCCCGGTAATAATCCAGACACCATCAAGTTCAATGCCCCAGCACTCCTTCTGTAATGAGCGATGTATTCTATCTAATGGGAAAATAGGGGGAACATATAAGGGAAAAGGGACTAGCTCTAGAAAGGACACATTTACATTTTCTGCAACTGCAAAGGCCCTGCTAGTGCCAACTGTGTAATCACATTTCTAATGTATTTGGCCACCAGAGGGCATAACTGAATGCATTTTTTTAAAAAAGGAAGGCTACCATCCTAAAAAAGCCTTCCAGCAAAACTGGAATGTATTAGATAATGCTGAAACGCCCATGAGAAATGTCCATTCTAAATGACAGTTGATATTTTGATATGGTTTTCTCGCCATGAAGGTACAGACAAATACCTTTCTTAACCTGAAAATTCCAAAGATGGGCCTCCTGACCCTATTTGGTCCTGGCTTTTTCTTCCCTGCCTGTGTGTAGAAAGCCACATAGGAGTAAGAATTGGAAGTGGGCTTGTCTTTTACCGGCATCTAATATGTGTTTTCCTTTGCCATCAACTCCACACTATTGAGTCTTTGAGCCTCAAAGCAGATGGAGAGGTCGATTATTGCTAATACTAACATTATTGGACCAAAATATGTATCCCATTTTGTGTAGAGAAGTGCTGACTGTCCTGTGGGAGCCTGAAGATGAGTAGAATTGATCCCTGAGGATGAGTCTGTCCCTTTAGGTTACATCTGGATGTAGATTTGGTGCCTGTGGGCTCCGAGTCTGAGGTAAGGAAGCCTGAGAGTTTGCCGTGGGGCTTTGAGGCTGAGGAGGTGGGAGTGGGAGGCGTGAGAGTATTATGGCAGGAGGGGAACTGAGAAAAGCATGCACATTCAGTGCTTGTTTTGTGCTTCCTCTCTAGATGTTTGACCCCAGGGAATTTTAAAGAACTTATTCTAATATTATCTTGGATGGATTAATTGATTCAATAAATATTCCAGGAACTGTGTAGAGATTGAGAATAAATAGTGAATGAGGCAGAGTTCTGGCCTTTGAGGAGCTTTCTAATTTGGGTTTTTAGCCCCATGGGAACAAGATGAAAATCCCAGGAGAGCCTGTGACTGAGGCCCCAGCGAAATCCCAGCGCCCAGAAGTATGGACAGGAATCAGCTCCCAGTGAAAGCAGAAGTCCCTAAAACTTTGTTGAGTGTGAGGAATAAATAAAAATGGCAAATCTTCATAATAACATCCTGGCTCATTTCTTACGCAAAGGAAGACACAAACTGTGAATTTCAACTACAGTGAAAGATGAATACCTATGGGGGTCTGAGGATGAGTAAATGTAGCAGATTGGAGAAGATCAAGATGGGTGCCTGGAAAGATAGTTGGGGAGGCTATTGAGACCGTTTCGGTGAGAGGTGATGAATGTGTGAATTAAGACAATGGCAGGTGGGCACAGGTGGGAGACAGACTTCAGGGAAGAACCTATATGAAGGAGAGGGAGCACGAATAATCCTGGGAGCAGGACCAGCTCCAGTGGCCTGACCCCAAGGCCCATGTTCTTTCCTCACATGTCATGTTGCCTTGTCACAGAATGAGGACCCCACTGTGGTCAAACTAACATTTTACAGCGAAATTAAAACGCAGGAAATGGAAAGTGTCCACTATGGCAATACTGCAAATTGGTGCGGGCGGATGAGGAGAAGCCCAGGTTCTCTGCCCTGATCCCACTCCTCCCACAGGTGCTCACTGGAACCCCCAGAGGCCTTTCCCAGCAGCCCAGACCCAGGGCAGCCCTGGGCTGAGGCCATGGCTTGCTCCAGGCCCAGGCCCCTGCTCCTCTTCCTGCGGTGACCTTCCATTAGCACACTGCCTGGACCACACTTTTTTTTCTCTCTTTCAATACATAATTGCAGTACAAGTACACTACACAGTCCCCGTGATCATTGGAAAGATGCTGAATGTTTGGCTGGAGAATTATATAGAAATAAACACCCAACCTCTTCTTCACAGGTCACTTAGTGATAATAAACTAGAACATCTCATTGCAAACATCTCATTGAAACTGCAGGAGAGGGAGGCCTTCAGAGGCTGCTCTCCAGTAAGGGAAAGTTAATGGATAATTATTGCTCAGGAAGCAGTTACCAATCTGAGTTTTGTAAAATTGATAATTCTTTATGAGTTTATTTAAATAAAATTTAAAATTATAAAACAAAATTAAAAATAATTAAGTGTGGTAAAATACACATAACATAGAATTTACCATCTCAGCCATTCTGAAGTGTCTACAGCTCAGTGGTGTAACTTGCATGCACACCGTGTGCACCCATCTCCAGGACTGTTCATCTCGTAACACTGAAGCTCTGTACCACTGACAAACAATGTCCCACTCCCCCTTCCCTGAGACCCTCACAAACACCCTTCTGCTTTTCGTCTCTACGAATGTGACTACTCATATATGTAAGTGGAATCTTACAGTATTTGTCTTTTTGTGGCTGTTTTTTTATCTCACTTAGCACAGTATTTTCAAGGTTCATCCATGCTGTAGCATGTGGCAGAATTTCCCTCCTTTTTATGCATAGATCACATCTTGTATATCCTCTCACCTGTTGATAGACATGTGGGTTACTTTCACCTTTTGGCTATTGCAAATAGTGCTGCTATAAACATGGGCCGTATCAATATCTTTTCAAGACTCTGCTTTCCAATTATTTTGGGTATAAACTCAGAACTAGGATTGTGGATCATAAGGTAGTTTTATTTTTAATTTCTTGAGGAACCTCCCCACTGCTTTCTGTAGTGATTCCATCATTTTCCATAGCCACCAACAGTACACGAGAGTTCCAATTTCTCCACATCCTCGCCAGCACCTGCTATTTTCTGTTGTGATAGTAGACACCCCAATGGGTGTGAGGTGGCATAAAATCTTTTTATAATTATTTTTTGGTAGTTCCCTGGCTGGGAATCAAACCCAGGCCGCGGCACTGAGAGTGCCAAAGCCTAGCCACTACACCACCAGGGAACCCCCATAAAACCTTTTTAAAACATACGATTCCTAAAAATTTTGGTCTCTCCTACCTATAACTTTACATAAAGTCCTAAGTTCCCTAATCACAGTGTTTTCACACAAGGAGATTTTTAGGAACATGACCACCAAGGTTAGAGAATCAATACTCTTAATGTCATTTTAACAGTCTTTACCAACCAGAAAGGTAAACATTTAATTTTATTTTAGTTTTCCTTGATGGTTAGTGAAGTTGAGTTTTTCACTGTAATTGTTAATTAGTTGTGGTTTCTATGTTGTGAATTGTGTGTGTCTGAATTTCAATACAAAATAGAAATAGCTATTGAGTGCTTTCTGTTCTTGTTACTGTTCTAAGAGCTTTACGTGTACTAACTCAGGTAATGCTGATCCACATGAAGCAGGAATAATGATTAGTCTCGTTCTGTAGAGGAACTGAAGAGGAGAAGACCAGAAAGCTCAAGGGAATTCTGGATTCAGAGCCTGTGCCCCTAACTATAAACTGGCCAATATTTTCCTTCTTTGTTTGCCTTTTACTTTTTTCTATTAACTATACAATAAAAAAAATAGTTGAATCTATCAGTCTACTCCTTTCTTTTGCTAGACTACTTTCTTCTTTTAGCCAGCTTAGGACATCTTCTTTTTAGAGACCAGAAAATATTTAGATTTGGGGGGTATATAAAACATATTAGTGCTCGCTTCGGCAGCACATATACTAAAATTGGAACGATACAGAGAAGATTAGCATGGCCCCTGCGCAAGGATGACATGCAAATTTGTGAAGCGTTCCATATTTTTGAAACCTATGTAATCCTTGCTAACAGATGTCACCCCAATAAGTCTAACAATAAAAATGAATTAAAAAAAAATAAATAAAACATATTAGATGTTTTACATGTAGTATATGATATATATGTTCCCAAATAATCAATCGTTTCTTCTAAACCATTTATCAAATTATATTTTTGTTTTGATGTATCATAATGGCAACTTTCTGCTGTTTTTTTTTAAATTTCATAATTGCTTATTTTTAAAATAAGCATTATATGTTCAATCATCTCTCTGAGGACACTAAAGTCTCTTTCTGATTGTTCTATTCTTTTTACTTTACCTGACACAATTCTCTAGAGCAGCAGTCCCTAACTTTTTTGGCACCAGGAACGGGTTTCGTGGAAGATGATTTTTCCACGGACCTGGGGTGGAGCGGGGGATGCATACGCACAATAGGATTTGTTTTTGCTCCTGTGAGAATCTAATGCAGCTGCTAATCTGACAGGAGGAGGGGTTCAGGTCATAATGTGAGCGATGGGCAGCAGCTGTAAATACAGATGAAGCGTTGCTGGCTTGCCTACTTACCTCCTGCTGTGCTGTCTGGTTCCTAACAGGCTATGGACAGGTACCAGTCTGTGACCTGGGGGTTGGGGACCTCTGCTCTAGAGTATTGACGTTCTTGGCTGCCTTTCTCAGTGTCAGTTTTTGTGTATTTTGACATTTTAGTCTCCAGATTCATTTCCAGGGTTTTTATCTCCCTTTGCTGGTTTCTCACTCTTCCCTGCCCAGTGACTGACTGATCAGCAGTCCTCTCCCGGCCCTATTCAGAGTGAGGTCTCGCATGGCAGTCAGGCTCCTGCTCTGGCCTGACCCAGAGGGTGACTCAGACCCAGCCCCATGGCAGTAGGAAGCAGGTTAAGTCCACGTGCAGGGCTGTTTTGGATCTATGGGCCTCCCATAGTTATAGTCTCAGGCAAAGTCAGTAGCAACTTATTTCAGTTTATTTTCTTGAAGAGACTGGAAGGGTTGGGAGAAGCCAATTTCAGCTCCTGGGTTTTTGAGCAGTAAACATGACTCTGGTCCCCCATCTCCAGCAGGAAATTAAATTTTTTTCATCACTCGACAGACTTGAATTCCTAGCTGCCCTTGACTGTATCCAGACTCAGAGCCCAACAGGCCATAGATGCAGCCCTGATCATCGTTTGCATTTATATTCCATTTCTGGGAATAGCCATGGGGATACCCTCTGCTGGTTAAACATGGACTTTCTATTTTCTTAATATGTTATCCATTATCACTCTGCATTGGAAGCCTCTGGGGTATCTATTCTCTTTCACTTATGTGTCTGTGTCTTTTTATAGAAGCATCAATTATAACTTCATACTACCTGATTGGGAATTCCTCTAACAAGCACTCCAGTCATATTCTGATGGCTTTGATCAGGTAGAAGGCTCTGCACCAGTTACCTGAGATGAGGTTGGAGGAAGTGGTGCAGTTCCCCACCCACGTGAGGACCTAGAGAGAAGCCCTAGGGTGGCAGCTCTGAAACAGGAGGAAGGTTTTGGCCTGGGAGTTCCATGCCAACGTTTCATCTAAGGCCTCCAGCCAGGCTAGATCCAGCACCAGGGAGTACAGGAGAGAAACCGCTTGGAAGGAAGCTTGACACGGTTCTGGACAAGCAGAGGTTTCATGCATTACAGGATCCCCCCAGAAAATGATGTATATGACGCCAACATGCATCTGGGGCATTAGATAGCCATGTCCTTAGGACTCAGTGAGTACACTGTCCCATATTCCAAACCTGCCAGGGCCTGGTCAGCAGGGGTTTCCAGTTGTTAGCAGGTGGAGGCAGGGCGCATGCCCAGCTCAGCATGTTCCCCTTTCCTTCTATACCAGGATTTTTCTCAGCGGCTAGACAATGTAATCTAAACAGGGAGGTTCATGTAAAGTGATGTCCCGTTGTAATATAAACTGAACCAGGCCTTCTTTTTCGAGCGCCCTTGTGGCTGAATTCAGGGGCAGTGAGGCGCAACCTCTGCCCCACTTAGTGCCTTGGCTCCCCTTGCCGTGGGCGTGGCCTGTGTTCAGGCCCCTTGGGCCGAGGAGCAGACGTGGGCAGGCTTCCTCCGCACCAGACACACCGGGCTACTGGCTTGGCCAGACTGTCTCCTGGGGCGCCTGTGTAAATCTGTCCCACAAGCCAGTTCTTCCTGGAACTGGGTGTCATCTCAGGACAGAGAATGCCAGGAGTCATAAGTTGGCCCTCAGCTAACAAGTCTTTAAATCCTGCCTGAGGCAGCAAATTGCTTTACTTGGACTTTTGGCCTGAGCAGTTCCGTGGGAACTCTCGGGAGCCCCACCAGGGGGCGTCCTTCTTCTAGAAAAAGCACCATGTTCAATACAGCTGGCCACGTTGTAGGTAAGAGATAGAAGGAGGGATGGAAAGAGAGGGCAGGAGGTAGGGCTCACTGATTCTCCTAAATTTCAACCCTAGGCCTTTGAGAGAAATGAAAAGATTCCAGGCATAAGCTCAGGATTTAGGAAAAGTGGAGACTAGGAGCAGTCTCCCCAGAGCAAATGGACTTCCTTGCACTGGAGGGTTGAGGGGTGTGATGAGGTCGTGGACACCTGTGATCCTAAAGAAAGGGTCCGTGGGCTAACTAAGCCTTGGAGGGGGCAGAAAGGCTCCTAAGATCATAGAAAGACCTCTGTCTTGCTTCTTTTTTAAAATTGATTATATTTGACATACCCTGTTCATTTAAGGTGTACAATGTGTTACTTTGATACATTTATATATTGTAATATTATATATATATATGATTGCCAATGTATAGGCTGACCAGATGTAACATTTTAAACGGGACAGAAAACAACAGTACTATCCCATTTCAAACAATACGTGTGGTCAGCCTACTGACACAGTGAATCTAGCCCAGTGAGACTAGGCTGACCATACGTACTGTTTGAAACGGGACAGTACTGTTATTTTCTGTCCCATTTAAATAGTGCATCTGGTCAGCCTACCACTGTAGCAATATTTATCATATTGTATAATTTTTTTTCTTATTGTATAATTTTAATACAATATTGTCCATATTCAGTAGTACACTGTGTATTAGACCTAATTGGCTTATTTACTATTTGATGTAAGTTTGCACATTTATTTATTTGTTTAAAAATCTATAGCTGGTATACAATATTAGTTATATTAGTTTCAGGTGTGCAAAAGAATGATTGGACATTTTTATAAGTTTGCACCTTTAAACACTGTCACTCTTGTCCCCCAACCCCACATCCCCTGGTAACCACCATTTTACTCTGTTTTTTACAGGTTTGACTTTTTCAGGTTCCACATATTAGTGATATCACATAGTATTTGTCTTTCTGTCTGATTTATTTCACTTAGCATAAAGTGCTCAAGGTCCATCCTTGTCCCAAATGGCAGGATTTCCTCCTTTCTCATGGCTGAATAATGTTCCATCGCATGTATGTACCACCTCTTCTTGATCCATTCATCCACTGATGGACACTTAGGTTATTTCCATATCTTGGCTATGGTGAATAATGCTGCAGTAAACCTGGGAGTGCCTATCTTTTTGACATACTGATTTCATTTCCTTTGGATAAAAGCCCAGAAGTGGAATTGCTGGGTCATATTGTATTTCTTTTATTTTTTTTATTTTTGAGGAACCTCCTTTTGTTTTCCATAGCAGCTGCATTAATTTACATGCTTCGAGCGCCAGCGGCCTGGGAACACTGAGGGAAGCACGTGTGTTGCTGCCAGGCTGGCCAGGCCTCAGAGATGGCCTTTAGTCCACTGGGGAGCACACTGCAGCTGAATGACTGCCCAGCTCCCACAGGAGAATGGGAAGAAACACTGTAGAGTCATGCAGGGGAGATACTTCTCAGTGAGGAGGATGAATCATTTTGCAGGTGCAGGTGAGTCTGCAGGACGGCAGAAGCCAGATGCACAGGGCACGTATTGTATGATTCCACTTATATGAAGCTCACGTCCAGGCACAACTGGAAGTCAGGAGACTGGTTACACTTCGGGGGACAGGAGGAAGGCCCCTGCCATCCTGAGAATGTTCTCTTGCTTAATGTTGGCATTGGTTGCCAACATTAGGCCCAGTGTGTGGAAGTTCACTGGGCCATGCACACTTATAATTTGTGCCCTTTCTGTATGTACATTATAGGAAACATTAAAAAAAGTATGTGAGTGGAAAATGAGACTGCAGAATGGAGGGAGAGGTGGGGATGGGCATTTGTCATTTCAGTGTCCTCCATGCACTGTGCCCTCCTCATAGGCTCTCTGCTCTCATCTCCTCAAAAGGTGGGGAGGTGGGGCAGAATTTAAATCATCAAGGACTTGCTGTTTTTTCATTCCTGACATCTTCCTTCAATCATCTTTCTTTTTGGTCACCTTTTTAATGGCTTCCTGAATTGATCTCATGTATTTTTCAGCTCCTGTAAGAACTGAAATGGATTAGATGAGTTGTGTTATCGAAACCTCCATTGGCTGCCTCCTTCATAAAATACTAGCTGGACTCTTGAGTGCGAGCATCAGTGTTTGTATGCCAGCAGGCGGGCCTGCAGGCTGCTCACATCGACCAGGCACACACTGCTGATCCACTCTGAGCTCCTGGTTCTTCCTCCAGAGCTTCCAGGTTTCTTAGGTGCTCCTGCTGAGGCCTCAGCTTCCTTGGAATCACCTGGAGGCAGGGGATTTGCTCTGTTCAATGTGGGGGATTAAAGATGGCACTTGTTCCCTTGGAAGGTGGGAGCCCCTTGAATCTGGGCGGGTTCTTTAGCTTTTTGATCAACAGAAATCGGTGGAAATGATGCTGAGCCCATTTCCAGGCAAGACCTCTTCTACTTCCTGTTTTTTGGAACACTCTGGAGCTCTGAGGTGTCATGTGGAAAGTTCAAGTCCCCAGACTGCATAGGAGAGCAGCCGTTAGCAGCACACTGTTCCCACCAAGGGGAAATGTGACAGAAGTGCTTTTGGACACTAGACCAGCCCATCTGCCAACTCACGTTGCCGAGTGACCTCAGTCAAGAGGAAGAGAATTGCTGAACTGACAGAGAAAATCATGGGATATGAGGCAGTAGTGGTTGTTTGAAGCCACTAGGTTTGGAGTGCTTGCTGTGGAGCACTAGGTAACTGAACAGTTGGATCTTTCCCTAGCCCAGAGCCTTCATGCCTGAGATGAGCAGCATCCCAGTGCTAGAAGAATCCATGTCCTTACCTCACTGTGCAGAACTGTGGCTACATTATTGGCATTGGAATCCATTTAAGCTTCCAGGCTTGTGGCAGGGTCATGTACTGTAGAATTACTTTTTGTTTTGTTCTTGTTGCTTTAGGTATATTCTCCTCACTGAGAAACTTATGCAGCTTTTTGTTCTCATTTGGGGGGGGGGGTACAGAGAGGGTGGGTGGGTGTTGGCCTTTGGATTAGGCTGAGAGAGATAGAAGTTGGCTATGGGTGTGTGCTGAGTAGAGGTTGATGTTCTCTGAGATCTGGGAATTTAGTGCCTTCCCCTGACGAGTGTTAGAGACCCAAGCCCCTAATTTTGCCCAGAGCATGCCCAGGCTGAAGGATTGTAGAGCATGCCCAGAGACATGATTTCTGCCAGCTAGGGGCAAGTAGGCCAGGGTCCCTCAGAGCCTCTGCTGTCAGTGACATGGAGATATAGAAAGGGCAGTGCTGGGCTTGACCCAGGGGACTGCAGGGCTCAAAAACAGCCTCCGAAAGCAGGGAGAACAATAGAAATGATGGCTGCTGCTATGGACTGAATATTTCCATCCTCCTACCCCAAAATTAATATGCTGAAGCTCTAATTCCCAGTGCAATGGGATTTGGAGGTGGGGCTTTGGGAGATAATTATGTTTAGACAAGGTCATGAGGGTGGAACCCCCAGGATAGAATTAGTGCCCTTATAAGAAGAGAAAAACAACAGGCCCCTGTGAGGGCAGTGAGAAGAAGTTGGCCATCAGCAAGCCAGGAGGAGGGCTCTTGTCAGACACTGAATCAGTTAGCACCTTGATTTTGCACTTCTCAGGCTCCAGAACTGTGAGAAAGAAACATCTGTTGTTTAAGCCACCCGGTCTGTGGTCGTGTGCTACAGCATCCTGAGCTGACTAGGACAGTGACTCCTCGTTATTAAGGACTGGGCCTCGCTTTCAGTTTCTCTGGCACTGGGTGAGTCCCTGACAGGGAGGAGGGAGCCCCACGGACGACGAGGGTGGAACTGCTCTCTAGTCTGCAGGTTGGGGCACAGAACAGACTCCATGTGACTGAGGAAAAAGTATGTTAAATTTCATGTCCATTGTATAACCAAAAATGATAACCATAACATGCTTCTCAAGTCATCTGGAACATTTTATGGCCGTCTCTTTTTTGCATTGGATTCTTGGCATTGTCCTTGGCAGGATTTTCCTGAAACTTACCCAGGTTTAGATTTTTTTTTTTCCCACAAAAAGAAGGGCATGGAAACAGAAGAAGGGCTTGCTCAGAATAAAACTCAACTATTTTTTATACATGTTCTTTATTTATTGGTTACTGAATATCTCTTCTCTGTATTTTTTATTTTAATAAATCATGTATGGATTTTTAAAAAGTGTCATCTTTTTAGTAGATGGTATATTTATGTAGCTTAAAATAAAAATGAGAACAACAGCACATGAGAAATATTTCAAACCCACCGTTTTTCCCTTGCTTTTCCCATGTAAGTAACCACTTTTATTATAATAGTGCCTTATTTATCTTTGTTTCCTTATACAAATAAACTTTTATTTCTTCCTTTCTCACATAAAAATCATTATATATATATATTCTGCTCATTTCTTTTTAAATTTTAACTAAATATTCTGAATATCCTTCCATATCAGAGCACACGTGGTCTTCCTCAGGGTTTTCTTTTTGATAGCTGTATAATATTCCAGTGGTAGATATACCAAAATTGTGTGTTTGACTGGACACTTGAGCTGTTTGTGATTAGTTGTATTACAAATGATACCACAGTCAATAACTTTACACGGAAGCAAGTTTGCATGTGCAGGCAAATCTATAGGGTGGGTTCCCAGAAGGGGGATTTCTGGGTCAGAGGGTAAATGCATTTCTAATTTTGGCAGATACTATAGGCTCTGCTCAGAATTGTGCCATTTGAACTACTGCCCCAATGTACAGGACAGTCTGTTTCCTCTCAGCCTTCCTCATATGCTGTGATGTCAAACTTGAAATTTTGATAAGCAATGAAAAGATTTATGTAAGTTTAACATGGGTGTACTTCGGATAATTCTCCTTCCAGCATTTCCCTAAGAACATTATTAGATTTTTCTTTCATGTCAGACACCTTAAATAACTCCATCTTTTCATCACAGATATGGGCCAGTTTAACATTTCCTTCACTATCGTCATGGATATGAAAGATTTCTGCCATGGCTGGCAGGTTGGACAACTGTGGTCCATGGCAGACAATTGCAGTAAAATTAACAGCTTTAGGTGGCATGAAATGTTTAAGATGGAGCTGGTCTCAGGATTTAAAAAAAGTTATTCTGTTACTTCTTATATCATTATCTAATTTTATATATCTTTTACAAATATATCTTTTTATTTATTTAATAAAACAAATAAAAATTAAAGGACTTATCTTGTCCACAGAAAGCCCAAGTCTTCCTGAATAGAAGTTGAAATATTAAAAGAAACAGAAAAGGCCTCCATCACAGTCATGTTGTTACCAGGTTCAGGTGCTACTTGCTGCCTCCAAAAATCAGAGACCAGGTGGGTGGAAAGAAAAATAGGTTTATTCAAAATGCCAGCATTCCCGGAGTCTGATGGACTCTTGTCCAAAGGCCATCTCCTTGTTTTCCACATGGCCAAAAGATTTTGTAGACAGGTTGGAAGAGGCAGAACAAAGGAAGCGGGGAAGTGGTCCAACAATTCCTGGGTGATTTGAAAAGGAAAAGGAGCTTTCCAGATTAGGGTGGATCTTCTGTAGATGTTGAAAAGACTTCTTCCAAATCAATTTAGAGTCATTGAAACTGCATGAAGAAAGAAAACAAAGAAAAGAAAAGACTTTTTAAAAGTTTTAAGCCAATCAAACTAAACTTAGGATGTTAGAACCTGAAAATAGAGAATACAGTGTCAGCCTTACAATGGCTTCGGCACCCTCCCCCTCCTGCCCCACACCCAGCAAGCTCTTTGTTGCACTGTTTAGGACACAAATGACCCCCGATTATGCTGGGGTACCTTTCAACCATGGCAAGGGCAGTAAAGAAGCTGCTTCCTCTCTTGTTTTGCCCACTGTTCAAGCTGACCACAATGCTTGTTCAACTCTTTTTAATGGATGGTTTTGTAAAATATACCGAGTTAGGAAATGGAGGAGACTTCCCATAAATTCCAGGCCACCAACCATTCACTTGGGACCTTCATGGATGGGCTGCATGACAAAGAAAACTGACAATGAAATGTCTTAAACAAAGTAGATGTTTAATTCTCTCTTTTGTCCACGAAGTCTGAGATGGAAAGTCCAGTAAAGGCAAGGGCTGCTTTCTCCAATCTTCTTAGTCTCCTCTTTAATTTCAAATGCATAAAAGAAGCTGCAAAATTGTTATTCTCTGGAGCATTTGAGATCTTGCTCTTTGGCTCAAATATACTGATAACAATTCTCTATAGTTTTGGTCATTTCTTACATCAACAATGTTTATATTCATATGGAATTGATTTTGAATATAGAGAGACAAATTTAAATTATTATTGTGTTTCAAATGGTTAGAACCAATACCATTTATATAATAATGCATTCTTTTTTCACTGGTTTGAAATGCAAGTTTTACCATATACCAGATTATTACTACATTTATGTTTCTTTTGGGGCTTTCTATTTTCTTTCAGTGATTAAGTTGTTCTTGCATCAGCAACATTTGATTTTTAATTATTGGGACTTTCCAATATATCTAGTAGGTCTGATACCCCTTCATTATTTTTTTCAAAAATCTCTTGAAAGTTTATTATATTAAAATGTTGTTAATGAATATCTTTGAATATATAACTTTGTATTCTGGTGGCAGTATTTCTAATAAATAGAAGAAATGTAATTGGCAGGTTAAAAAAAATCTATTATTTATAGATAACTTGGGGAAAAATTGATATATTTACAGTATTGAGGATTCACATTAAAAACTGTGGTATTTGCATTAATGTTCATGGTTTTTAAAAAATGTTTGTAATCTTTCCATGATGTGAATGAATGTGCTTGTTTCTTTTTATTATATTCCCAAGGATTTTTTTTTTTTTACAGCTCTGGAAAAAGTAGTCATATTTTATCATTAAAAATGATATTTTAAAAATATTAACCTGTAGATCCAAGAAAATTCCATTATAATCTGTAAAATTTTGTATTTTTCATGGAATTTAACAAAAGTTTTCTAAATAGCATTTCAAATACAAATAATGAGAAATATCCAAGTAATTACTTTCAGAGAGCCCCTTTCTATTTTCCCAAGGATTTTATATGTTGATATTTTGAATAAGAAATTTTGAATTATATTTTCTGACAGGCTATTACTAATAAATAGAAAATCTATTGCTTTCATATATTATTCTGTAATTGTCCACATTTTTAGTTTATTTAATATTTTTTCAATTGATCCTCTTTGATTTTCTAGCAAGATAATCAAGTCTGCAAATAAGAATACTTTGATCTCTTCCTCCTTTCAAATATATTTATATTATCTTGTATTGAATATGACTGTCTAGGAAATGTGAATAATAATGATAGTGGTTATAGTGGGAAATTTGCCTAATTCTTGCTATCACAGGAATATATCAGGAAGTATTATGATGATCTGAAATGGACATTCCTTAGTAGGATAAGAAAGTGTCTTTCTATTCCTAGGCTCTAAGAATTCTTTTTTTTTTTTTTTTTTTTTTTGCTTTTTGGTATGTGGGTAGCTCCCTGGCTGGGAATCGAACCCAGGCCGCAGTGCTGACAGCGCCAGCGCCGAAGCCTTAAGCCACTACACCATCAGGGAACTCCCTCTAAGAATTTTTATTGTATATTATACAGGATTGATTGTTCAACTTTATCAAATGTCAATAATTAAAATCACATGGCTTATCTCCTTTGGCTTACAGGTGATAAATTTGAATATATTTTAAAATATTAAGCAATCTTTGTACTCTTGGTTGGTCATAGTGTGTAGTCTTTTAATGTCTCATACTAAATTCTTATGTTCTGGATTGAGACTCTGGAAATCTTAAAACTTTCAGAATCTTTTTCTATGTCTAGTATGCCCCTACAACTAACCTCTCAGAAGGAAGACATTTTTCCTTTGTTCTTTGTCCAACAGCAAAGGAAACCTCCAAGTTCCATGTAGGACCAGCTATTGACACCCACAAGTTACTAAGTGATTACTCTGTAGTCGGCATTGGATTAAGATATATATTATTTTCTTTAAGCCTTAAAACTACCCTTAGTTTCTCATCGGAAGTATACTGTAATGATAAGTGAATAAAATCTTAACCAATATCCCTATAATAAAGATGATAGTAAATTTCTTAAAACCGTTTTTTAAAACTCTGCTTAGGTTAATAATTTTCAAACATACAGAAAAGTAGTGAAAAGAGTGTAGTGAATCTGCTTAAATCCATCCCAAATCTTTAACAATTGCCCACGTTTGGGCATACTTACTTAATCCACCCACACCCACGCTACTGTTTTTGCTGGAGATTTTAAAAAACAAACTCCAGACATCATACCATTTCACCTATAAATTCTTTAGCGTTATGTCCAATTCTTATTGAGTCCTTGCAAGCTGAGAGCATAATGCCAAAAGATGATTCATTATAAGAGATTGTGAAGAGATTTTCAGTCAAAATGGTGGAGTAGAATATTGTATGTCAACTGTAATTGAAAAATAAAAAATTATTTTAAAAGAGAGATTCTAGAAAGTATTAAAACAATGCACTCCCAATTCACAGTGCTGAGAATGTCTTTACACAATCCACAGACCTGGAGGGACTGCATATTTTTCAAGTCCTACATGGACTTTGTTTCATTAAACTGAATATTTAATAATAATTGGGAGGGAGAAAGCACTGTTCAAGTTTCTATGTTTTAGTAAAAACTTAAGAGTGCAAATTATTCCTGTTGCTGTTTAAGACAGGTCTATAAAGCAGAATGTAGACTTGGCATCCTTGTAGAGAAGCTATGTGGCCTAACCAGAATTCATGACTCCTAATGGCTACACAGGTAAGTATCGTGAGCTTGTGGCAAAATTTTCTGAGCTGAGCTGTCTTTCATCAGAATGGTGTCTCCTAAAAGTGAACAGCCAGGGTGAAAGAAGCCAGACAAAGAAGAGTATGTCCTATATGGTTTTGATTATACAAAAATCTAGAAAATGCAAATTAATCTATAGTGACAGTAAGCAGATCAGAGTTTGCTTGGGAATAGGGGTGGGGAGGAGCTAGAGGGAAGGAATTACAAAGGGCATGAGAAAACTTGATTGTGGTCATGTTTTCATGGGTATACACATCTGACAAAATTTATCAAAGAACATACTTTAAATCTGTGCACTTCATTGTATGTCAATTATACCTTCATAATTTTTTTCTTTTAAAGAATAACCAAGGGGCAGAGTGGTGGAAATCCTGCCCATGCATTTCCTGATATGTGTGCCCACAGCTTCAGGCCCAGGTCACAAGTATAACTTGCAAAACAAAGAGACTGAAGTCTGAGAGCTGACAACTCTGAGCCTACAGGATAAGGAAACCACCCTCTGGGTGTACAAACCACTCGTTGGGTGGAGTCCTAACCAGCCAGTTGGTTGAGTAAAGGGTGGAGACCTGAGCCCTGCTGGCTCAAATGGCCGCCCTCGAGATATAGTCCTTGTCCCCACAGCTTTGCTGGCATTCCTCAGACAGCTTCTCAATGCAGCAGGACATGTTTTGTGCCCATCATGCTTGGGTGAAGTTGAGGACGTGGTGGTGGGTTCTGGTCCTCTGTCTAAATATAGAAGCTAAAAAGGAAAGAAAATAGGCATGGGAATTACCTGGTACCTGCATCCCCAGGGACTGTGTTGGGTGCCTAGTGGAATATAGCCATCAGGCAGGGGAGGGTGCTAGTCAGTCACTGTGATCTAGAATTTTGTCTGTCAGCTCATGACTCCAACCTGGACAACTGCAATTCCAGGAAGCATTGCTCAACTTTCATATGTCAGATTGGTCCAAGTGGTGGCCCAGTGTGTATGGGGAGAGGGAAAGCTGTTCCTACTGGTTTCTACCTGCCTCCCTAACAGGCTGCCTCAACGCAAGTGCACCCCCTGACAAGGCTAGGTGTATCCATGACTGGAAACAGTCTTACTTATTTATAGCACTTAGGTATATTTAGAGTTTTCCTCCTTCAAACTGTAAAGTTCCATCTTAAACTGGAAAATGAGAGCTGGTTGCTCTGAACAGACTCCAAGAGTCTGTGCTTTGTGCCACTATCTCTACAGGCCACGGAAGCACCTTTCATTAGGGTGCAAGCTGGTTTGGAGCTACAGAGGTGGGGCACGCAGCCACTCACACCGGGGTGTGGCTTCCCCAGACTCACCAGTGGAAGACTGGAGTGTTCTGGGGCACTTGGGATGGCAGGCTGTTGGGCCATCCCTTCTTGATTCTAAAAAGATCCTGGTGGATGTCAGTGGCCACCTGGTATTTGCTGGCACCTCTCAGCAGATCCTATATTCTTAGTTACTAGTTGTTCAGGGCACTGCTATTCTTTGCCAGAGAAAGGCCATCCTGACCATAGCAGTAATTGACCAGCAGGTCCAGAAGTGCTCCCTTGGTGGGTTGGACAAGTTCCCTGGTAGCCTGGACAGTCTTTAAAGTCACTGTCTGGATGTTATCTGAGGTGCTAGGTCCTCAGCCTTACTGAGCACTGCACCCCTGGCTGGAGTTCCTGGTACTCATAGGTAGTTCTTGCAAATCCTTAGGGTCCCTCTTTTTGTTACCTCTTCCTGCATTGGTGTCATTGATCATGAAAGATAGGTGGGCTGCCACTGCCCACTACTCCCGACTTGATGTGGGTAAGCCAGATCTGCCCCCATTGTGTGAGGGCGCCTTTCTTTTCCATGTTGTGTGAAGACGTTTCTAGCAGCTGCACAAGGGGATTCTCCTTTACATTCTTTTATTCTTTTTTTGTTGTTGTTGTTGGTTCCCTGAGTGGGGATTGAGCCCAGGCCACAGGGGCGAGAGCGCCAAAGCCTGGCCACTACACCACCAGGGAACACCCCTCCTTTTTGTTCTAACATTTGCTCTGAAATTTAATGGCATGGCCCTGTAGCTCTCCACAATTCTAAATCCTATGTGGGTGCCATCCCAAGTATCCTGCCCCAGCACCCAATCTGCACTGACGCCAGGGAGATTTCTGATGCAGGACCCATAAGCTTTGTGCCAGCCTCCTCCTCTTTACCCCTTCATGACTCTGCTGCTCTGCCAGTACCGCAGAGGAAAGTCCCAGCCAGCGCGGTGTACAGCTCATTCTCTAGACCCGGCAGAATACTGCCAGAAATCATCTCTGGGCCAAAGACTTTGGATTTTGGTTAACTCACTTTTATAATCATAACACTGGGTATGCAAAAATCATGGGGCATATTGTGGAGCCAGCCAGCTGCATACCAAGCTCCTCTTTCTTCTTGGGGTACACAGCCTACATTTCCCAGCTTTTCTTGCAAATAGATGTGGTCACATGACAAGTTCTCTCCAGTGGAATGTGAGCAGAGGTGTTATATACCAAATTCCAGGCCTACTCTATTAAAAATTTTCCACATTCCTCCTCCTTTCTCTTTCCCCTTTCTGATGGACTGAAAGCTTGACATCAGGTGACCTTAGAAGTCATGAGTTGAAAATGGCAGAGACACGACCAGTCCAAGTTTCTGACTGACGATGAGAAGGAGAGTTGTCCTTGGAATGCCAACCTGCTCAAGAGTCTAATGGCGGGAGGATCGCTACACAAATTACATAAATGTCTAACCACTATGCTGTACACCTGACACTAATATAAAATAATATTGAATGTCGACTGTAACTAAAAAAAAAAAAAAAAACTTAAAAAAATAAAACCACAATACGCAGAAAAGTTGTAGAAGATAATAGGAACAAAGCACCAGTGCAAATAAAGAACAGTAATAACTATGAAAAAATAGAAATAAACTTGTATTATGTTAAACACTGAAACTTTAAGGTCTTTTTTTTTTTTTCTTTTTTTCTTTTTAATCACAGCCTAGCCTGCCCTATCAAGTACAGGGTGGGACCAGGAAGGAACTTTATTTTTATTTTTTTCTGTCCCTTTAAACCCATTTTGTAGGACCCATTCTCCTCCTGCCTCTAGATGAAATAAAAAGCATGTTCCAGGATCTTTCTGGTCATTTGTAGGTCAAAGGTCATCTAATCACTCTAATTCCCCAAACGGGTAAGTAATTAAATGGTTCACATAACAGTAAAAACTTCAGACTACTTAAGTCCATGCCTATTCCCTTTCTTTGTGCCTTGTACAGACCAGCTGCCCTCAGGAGGAACTGAACTCTGCAGGGATCTTCTCTCATTTCCCAGAAACTGCTATTGTCCCCAATAGCCATTCTCTTCTTCCTTATTAATAAGAAGTCTCAAATTTTTGCTGGACTTCTGACCACCCCGAGTAAAGACTATTTCCCAGCATCCCTTGAAGCTAGGAAACACGCATGAGTGAAATGATATGAGCAACCCCTTGGTAATGTCTTTGGCAGTGGGGGTGATGTTCTCCTTCCCCTCTCCCTCTAACCACTGGTTGGAATATGGATTCAGCAGATGTGGTGATGGATCATCTTGAGAGCTTGTTTGGAGGTTCTAGCAGGGGAGTGCAGCTACTTGACAGAAGAACAGTCCTCTCCTCCCCTGGGGAAGGTCATCTTCTTCGACTGAGCACGCAGCTTTGGGAGGGACACACATGGAATGGTGAGGAAGGAAGGGGACACCCGCCTAGCCAGCCAGATCAGCTGAATCAACCCTGGCGATCAATGGGGTGACAGATGTCACAGCCAGATCGCCCTCATATCCATGGGTCATCTTAACCATTCATGTCAGAGCTGCATTCTAGAGAATGGCAGAAGAGCAAACTAGAGGGAGTCGGAGTCACTTTGTCTAGCCCAGACTCCTTATGCTGTGATTATTAAAGGAGAAATCAATCAAATTTTACCTTTTTAAAAACCTACAGTTTCCCCTCATTAGCAGTACCTGCATACTAACTATTCAGGTCATGCTGTATGCATGCTCTCTCTCTTCTTGCTTATCTTGCTAACATGGACCTTCGACCCCTCAAGGGTTGGACTGCTAAGAGGGAAAAGCCTGATGGGGCCAGGAGAGGTGTTACTCAGCTAAAAATACTGAGAGATGGCATAAGCACTCCCCAGGTTGTTAGGCATAGCTGAGTCTTCCTTTCATTAGGCACTTTAGTGTATGTATATATATATATTAGATAACCCCTTCCCTTTGCTAGGATTTCTTACTCCCTGATTCTTAGATGTGAGCAAATGCTTTTCCTGAGGCTGGCCAACTGTCTTTTCCTTTCTTTCTTTTCTTTCTTTCTTTTCCCTCCCTCCCTCCCTCCCTTCCTTCCTTTCCAGTTTGACAAATTTATTGGTATTTTAGTAAGGACATTCATCTCAGTCAGTTATCTCTCCCACTGGGTCAATTGTATGTCTTTCTGTAGCATCTAAGAGTCTGGCAATTCATCCCCCTACTAGGATCACAAAATCCCTCCAGGAGACCCTTTTGGACAGGCTCTGACATAATCCTGTGACAGCTCGCTCCCTTTTGCTGGCCCACATCTGGTCCACAGAAAACATCATGAATACAGTGCCCCCTGAAATCTGGGAAGGCTGGCAGCCCCTCAGTCCAGCAGTCTCTTTTGTTCCACCATCGGGGCAGCTAGCCAGCCTTCTGGGGGATTTTGTTTGTTTTTGTTTTTGATTTTCAGCCACAAGCCAGCCCTGAGCTCACCCTGTCCTCCATATTGCAGAGAACACATATTAAAGTCTCTGAAGGGTACTACTAGAGCCCCTTTCCCTGGGCTTGAAATGGGGGAATCACCTGTCTTAGATTTCCTCAAGAGGCCAAATAGCTTCCCCCTTCCTGCTGTAGCTACGATCCCACCTCCACAGGCACATTCCCAGGCTTGGGAGGTGCTCTGCTACCTAAGGAATCTGGCTCGTTCCCTCATTGTGCCTCCATCTTAGGTTTGGGCAAAGCTTCAGACCTTTTGGAAGCTCATCTGTTTGCTTTCCAGATACCAACCCCACCCATGTTCCTCACATCTTCAGGGCATTACAGAGGAGGTAACATGCCCAGAGGCTCTAGTGAAACTGCATTAGCTTCTGCTTCAACTTCTGGTGCACATCACCCAAGGCTACATGCAGCGGACTCCACCTGTATCGCTGCCACTGCCACTGCCACTGTTAGTCTGTGCAGTATTTTAAGACTGAATTCCAAAACTGTAACCTTAGTTTCCTTGGGTTTCACTCACCTACTGGGATGTGCAAATGGGGCCACCTTAATTTAAGATAATAATCCAGTGTCTCTTCCCAACCTCTGCAAATTCTCCTTCCCTGTTCAAGTATTTCTGGGAGCCTGAAGGAAGTCTTGTTAATCAACAGCAAGTGGGTCCTGCTGCCCCGCCCATATGCAAATTCCAGAGGCAGAGGTTTGATGAAAAAGGAAAGGAGTCTTCATTCAAAAGCTACACGATTTTGGAAGAATGGCAGGCTTCTGCCTCAGATCCCCATTCCCTTCTATAACACCCAAAGAAAAATAACTCTGCCCCTCTCCCTCTGCCGAAGGAGACCAGCCCCAGGCTGCACCTGGAGTTCTTTTCTCCCGTTAAAAAAAGATACTGTCCTTTGGGGAACTCAGGCAGCTGCAGCACTATCTTCCACATGGATTCCCATGGAAGCGAAACGAGGGAGCTGTCTTTGCCAGCTGAGCAATCCAAGTACTGGGTGTGCATGTGCCCCCTGCTCCCACCCATTCGCCTAGCTCCTCTGATTGGCTGGGCACAGGGACTGGGTACCAGAGCTGCTCCGCTGCGCCTGGCCTGTACCGCTGTCTGCTTCCTGCTAATGAAGACAGAAGTCTCTGCCCTTCTTCTGTTTAAATCTCTGTCCATGATTCCATGGGCTCCAGAAGTGTTCAATTTTCCAGCCAATCCCTGTCTTAGACTGGAAGATCAGCATCCTATCGCCATGCTCCAGGAGGGAGTAGGAGGGTCTTTTGTTCTCCCCACCAGCCTTATGTGTTTATGTTGCTGAGGGCAACTTCTTATTGGCAGTGCAAGATGTCCATCAGGCGCTTGGTTGCCGTGACCTGGGAATCAGTATGTTCTCAGCACCTCCCCCTTGACCTATTTCTCCCGGTTATCAGTAGCAATGTGCTTGTGCCACCCCAAAATGTCCCTTTGGAACACTGATTTTAAGCTGGTTATTAAGAAACAAATGACTCAGAACAACCTTTGACCTTTCTCCTTCTGACCTAAGGGAATTCAGATAGAAAAATTTGCTTTGTGAAGGGAATTTTAGCATACTCATCTCAGCCTCTTTTGAGTTAAGTGTGGGTTCCCTCTGGGTCCCATTGTTTCTGGGTGGCCCAGCAGGAATTTGCTTACCGCGTTTGTCTCATCTACCTGTGAACAGCCCGCTTTCCTTTTGAAATCCCAGGCTCCTCCTCTCCTTTTTCCAAAATGGCAAACCTCAATTGCCTAATGGATCTTTGGGGTCTTATATCTTATGGCACTTCCCCTCCATGTACATTCATAATAAATTTTCTCCTGTTAACCAGTCTCATGTTAATTAGATTATTAGTCCAGTCAGAAGAATTGACAAGGTGGAGGGAAAGTTACTTTTGTGCCCCCACATGCTCATAAATCCAGTCACCCAGGAATACTGTAGCTCTGCCTTCATCTTCTGCAGAGCATTCCCCCAGTGAATTGGAACCCTTAAGGGACTACATCTGCCTGGGGGGCGGGGTGTCCATGCGGGGGGTGGGGGGAAGTACCTTTCCTTCAGCAGAGGCCCCCAAGCTGTGTCTGTGAACCCCAGAGTCCTTCAGGACCTGCAGAACCATAGCTCCCATGTTGGCTTTCAGTCTCCTTTCTGCCTGGGATGGAGGCAAACAACATCCACTTGCTCTTTTAGTCAACAGACATTCCAGAATTCCCCTGCTGTGAAAATATAAATGTGGTCTCTGCACCAATGGAGTGTACAGCTTGATGCAAGACCCAGATCCAGACACACACACACACACAAATGGAATGGTCCAGGCTTTGTCACTGGGTCAAGTTCATTGTACTTGGCTGCTGCTGCTTTCTGCTCGGGTGAGTTTTCTGCAGGAAGCTTGTCGACTTTCAAGCAAAGAGAGGCTGCCAGCTGGCCCTACAAGAACACTCCTAACCCCGCCCCCTCCCTGCTACATCAACCTCTTGGGGCCTCTTGTGGAAGATTAACCCTTGCTGTGCTAAAAGGGTCTCCAGAAGAGCTTTCTTCTTCCCCATTTCTGCAGCATGGTTTCCAAACTCTCCATCCTGTGCAGCAAAGCTGGATGTGAAGAGACTGGCCAGGTGGCTATGATTACCTCAAAAATATAAGAGGAGGTCAGGAATTTGGCAATCCTGGGGAAGAAGTGAGGCAGGCTAGTGCAGACTTGGGGTGGTGGGAAATTCTAAGACAGCGGTTCTCCACCTGTGGGTCGCGACCCTTTTGGGGGTCGAATGACCTTTTCACAGGGGTCGCCTAAGACCATCGGAAAACACATATCAGATATTTACATTACGATTCATAACAGCAAAATTACAGTTATGAAGTAGCAATGAAAATAATTTTATGGGGGTCACCGCAACATGAGGAACTGTATTAAAGGGTCGCGGCATTAGGAAGGTTGAGAACCACTGCTCTAAGAGAAGGTAAAAAGGAGGAGGATTTGTGGAGGGGAACAGGGAAGGTTGGAAGGTGTAAGAGGAGCCGAAGGCGGTATTAGAGTAGGCTGACCAGACGTTCTGTTTTAGATAGGACAGAAAACAACAGTACTGCCCCATTTCAAACTATGTATGGTCAGCCTAGTCTCACTGGGCTAAGTTCAAGGTGTCAGTACAGAATTGTTGTTTTTTGTTGGGTTTAAAATGGGATGTCTTGCTAGCCTATCTTGAAGGGACCTCTCTGTGGGTCTAGGAAACTCATGCTGGGATGCCCAAAGACCTAGGAAACAGGAGCCTGGTGGGGTGCCTGTGCATCCCCAGACACTCTGTATTGTTTGGATTTGGACAACCTTCCTTGGGGTTTTCTGTGAGGGACAAAAGTCATTCAGCTCCCAAACAGCACCTAGAGATGTGTTCTTGCCTTACTTGCTACAGGTGAGGCAAGGATCTTGTGAAGAACATCCAGTTAATGAACAGTAAGGCTGAGCCCCTCACCTGCTTTGTTCTGTCCTGGGTCTTCCCCACTGCACCCCACTTCAGCTGTGTAGCTCAGACACCCGGCTGTGGCTCCAACTTAGTCTGACTATCAGCCAGAGTTGAACACCAACCTGGAAGTTTAGCTTCTTGTCCAGGAAAAACCAGATATATCAGTTGTTATATATTTTTTACCATTAACATTTCAGATTTCCGTTTATATTTGCTTACTTTCTAATTGGTTATGTTGCTTGGAATACAGAAACTTCCTGTCCCTCCCTCTGTTAAATGTCTTTTGACCCAAAAACACACATTATGAAAATATTAAGAGAAGATGCTACTTAATGGGATTGTGTGATTCTTTTATTTTGAAAAATTTCACTCTGTTTGCAAGTAGAATTCCAGAACTGATGTAATAAAGTCAGTTTAATAACTTAGAAGGCCAATTCCATTATAGAGATGCTAGAACTCTGCAGAAAACTTTTCTCCTCCAGCTCCCATTCCCAACCTCCACTCCTCAGTCCAGCATTTACATGGGGCACTCAAGGCGGGGGCCCTGCTGAGACTGGAGGATGTCTGCTGAAGGTGACCAGTTCACCAGGTCTGACCCTGGTTGTGGGCAGTGGCAGCGGACAGCTGTGTCCTCCAGTGGAGAAGTTTGAACCCTATTTTCCAGAGACATGGTGTGAACTTGAGGCCTCAGCTGACGATCATGTGGTTCTGTAGTGGCGGCAGACCATTGCTTTGATGAATGGAGGGACTTGAGTGGTAAAGAGTACAACATGGGCCACTTTGTATCAGTGTTGGCCTCAGGTCAGGGGGCAGGCAGGTCACTATGACAACCTTGCCAGTGGTTTCTCTGGAATTTAGGTGAGAGATGCATGAGATGTCCCTTGGGCACTTCCCCAGATGAATATGTCACAGATGGGGATATAGTTTGTGGGATGATGCCTAAAATTAGGAGTCTCAGGTGTCATTTTTGGTGCCTTAAATGGGACATGGAGGTCTGTTCGGTGAGCACAAGGGCAGAATTTAGCATTTGTGTGAGCCTCCTTTGATTAAAACATTCTCAGCCCCCTGTCCTCTAGGGCACTCCACCCCATAGGGTGGCTTTGAATCCTAGAGGACCAAGAGTCTTTGGTGTACTTCGGTTAGCTGCATCTAGGGGTGCAGAGCTGTGAAGCTCATGGGGAAGATCTCCAAGAGGTCCAGTTTTTGCTGCCTCTCATCCAGCAAGCACGTTGGGTTATCCATTTACCTGCCACTTAGGCTTTCCTAGTATGTGTTTGGTTTAAAATTACAAGCACACAAAAAGTAGCCTTATTATTATTTAGAGGCACACCTGGCTCCAATCTCACTTCTCTTTCATATCATCCTTTATAGCATTATGCCAATCTAATCATGACCAGGCTCAACTTTTAAAAAGGCTTTTCAGAACCTACTGGATAAGATCCAAACCCCTTGACCTGGAAGGCAAGTAAGTCCCTTCAAGAAGCCTGTCCAGTCTCATGAAAACCTTTCATAGGAGACATTTTGGTGCTCATATAATACCATCCTTACTTCCTTGCAGGCAAAGCTTTTATAAATTTTATTTATTTATTGTTTCATTGTTACCCTCTCATATATTCAGAGGAGGAGGTGCCTTCACAGCCCAAAGAGACATATTACTATGATTGGTCTAAGCCAGCAATGCCACTCCATTCCTCTTGCCATGATGGATTTAGGAGTGATGTGAGGGGAAGTCGAGTGGGGCTCTTCTGGGAAAGGCTCTTTGCTGTGTACATGGCTGTTCAGAATGTGGTGTCTGCAGCTGTGGCAGCCAACCAAGGTCTATGAGAATGATCCCAGAGCACTGCGGATGTGGCAGCAGAAAGATGAAAAGAAGTTGGATCCTTGATGACATCATCAAGCCACCATATTAACCTGGAAACTTTCAGAATTTTTATTTAAGCTTCTTCTGATACTTGCAGTCACACACATTCTGACTAATAAACTTGCCCAATATCATCTCTTCTTTCCCTCTACTGTAAGCCTGGTCTTTCTTACCTTTGCACTCTTGCATATAAGAGTTCCCTGTCTAGAAAACTCCCTTCCTGTGTCTCTGCCTGGAAAATCTATTCATCCTTCCCACATAACTCAATGTAACTTCCTCATTGAGGTGTTTGCAGCCCCTCTGGCAGACTCAGGGGAAGCTGCCCTCTGTCCTCACTGTCCCCAACTGCTCCAATCTCTTTGAGAGCAATGCTTCCATTTGTGGAATAGATAAGAACTTCCCACCTCCTCTTACCAAAATCATGTTATGAGCAAAAATATCTCCAAACCTTCTTTGACTAAGCTATCTAATGGGTAAATTCAAGCATTTCATATGGACCCTTTATTTGGGGGGCAAATATAAATTGGCAAAACATTTAGAATTTTAAATTAAAAATCTGTTTTTTTCTGTTTTATTTTGTTCTTTAGAGTCCACATATAAGAGAAATCACATTACATCTGTCTTTCACTGTCTGACATACTTCACTCAGCACGATACCCTCCAGGTCCATCCATGCCACCACAGATGGCCACAACCCATGCCCTTCCCTGACCAACCAATATTACATTGTGTACATGTACCATTTCCTCTTTATCCATTCATCCACTGATGGACACCCAGGCTGCTTCCACACCTTGGCTATTGTAAACAATGCTGCAGTTAACATATGGGTACATGTTTCCTTGAAGTAGTGTTTTCAGTTTCTTCTGATAAATACCCAGAAGTAGATCCTTTTGTCTTTTGTTACAGCTTTTATTTTAAAGTCAATTTTGTATGGTGCAAGTATTGTTACCCCAGCTTTTTATGTTTTTTTTTTTTGTGTTTCCATTTTCATGAAATACCATTTTCCACTGCTTTACTTTCAGTCTGTGTGTATCTTTAGATCCTATAGGCAGCATATGTAAGAATTTTTTTTTTTTTTTTTTTTTTTTTTTTTTTTGCTTTTTTTTGGTATGTGGGTAGCTCCCTGATTGGGAATCGAACCCAGGCTGCAGCGCTGACAGCACCAGCGCGGAAGCCTTAAGCCACTACACCATCAGGGAACTCCCAAGAATATTATTTTCTTATTCATTCAGCTACTCTATCTTTTGATTGGAGAATTTAATGCATTTACATTGAAAATAATTGTTGATAGATAATGTAGTTATTGCTATTTTATTATTCATATTTTTAATCTTTTTGTTGTTGTTCTTCTTCCTCTTAAAGAAGTACCTCTAAGATTCCTTGTAATTCTTGTTTAGTGGTGATGAATTCCTTTAGCTTTTTCTTATCTGGGAAGTTCCTTATCTGTCCTTTGATTCCAAATGATAGCCTTGCTGGGTAAAGTCAACTTGGTTGTAGGTCTTTGCTTTTCATCACTTTGAATATTTCTTGCCAAAAAAATCTGTCTTTATTATAGAAAATTTCAAACATATTTAAAAGAAGAGGCAATGCTATAACAGACTGCATCGTACCCACTGCCTAACTGTGGTATAAACTCACCACCAATACTGCCAGCCCCACCTACCCATGCTTTTGAGGCAGTCTCAAATACTATGTCATTTCAGCCACTAATACTTTACTCTGGATCTCTAAGAGGAACCACTCTCTTTATAAAAAATGTAACCACAATACCTTAATTAATGTTGATATTTTGAGGTGTGATAAATATTGTGGTTACATTTTTTTATAAAGAGAGTGGTTCATTAAATGTCTAGTCAGGGTTAAAGGATTAATTTTCTCTGTTCTATTTTATACACACACACACACACACACACACACAGAGAGAGAGAGAGAGAGACACTTTTGCAATTAGTTGAAATGCCTCAAATCCCTTTTAAAAAGTATTTAAATTTTACCTAATGTTTTACTTTATGTTATGCTTTTCTAGTTTAGGCAGGCTTTTTTTCTTCTCAGTATTCCTAGTAGAATTAGAGTTTTAAGGTCAGGTGCCCACACTTGTCCAAATGAGGGGAAGGAGGACAAGCTTTAGTCCTCAGTAATCTGTAGGTTGCAATAAGCAAAAGTTCTTTTCAAAGAGAAAATGGGAAGGAGCTTTCAAAGCTCTTCCTAACATAAAAAAGGTGGTTTTATTTTTTAATTACAGTACCTCTAACTATATCTCAGTTTCCTCAAATCCTTACTTTTGCCAGTCCATTTATGGGGGTGGGGGGCAAATGCTCTCCATCAAAAGCTAAATTAAGAAGAACTTTGTGGTTTGAGTGTAAACTGGTCCAGTTTCTATGGAAGGCCATCAGCCAAGTCTATAAAAATGACAAATTCCCTTTCACTCAGCAAGTCCACTTCTATGCATCTTCCTAGCACACACACTCATGTGTGACATGACTTCTGTACAAGGTGGCTTGCTGCAGCAATGTTTGTGCAAAAGGTTGGAAATAACTCAAATGGCCATGCCCTGGAGGCTGGTTTTTAAAAATGATGGGTATTTCCATACAATGGAATGCAATGTGGCTGCAAGAAAGATATGCAAACTCTTTCTATACTGATATCAAACAATCCCCAAGTTATACTGATATGTGAAAAAAAGCAGGGAACAGAATAGTGTCTATATAGTATGCTTCCTTTTGTTTAAAGAGAAAATATATGTATGCTTATGGGTACATATTATGAATTTGCATGCATATTTATAGAAGGGTATGAAGACCATTAAGTGGAAGGATGTGAGGTACCATAGGTGTCACTGCCTCTAGGGAAGGGACCAGGGGTGGACTGGGAGTGGGAGATGGGGAGAGGGAAGCTTCACTGTAGGTACTTTTAGACCATTTACATATTGAACTATGGGAATATACCACCTACTAAAATAAATGATCTAAATAGAAAACGAAATACTTAAAGCTCTCAACCAAGGGAGTAGGAGTGACCCTTTTCAGAAATCACACACTACTGCTGTGGTGACCTTCCTTCCCTTGGTCTCCAGAAACTTCAGTCTCCTGGATCCCTTCTGACTCACTCAGCACTCCAGCTCAGCGCCTATGCTGGCAACACTTCACTTGCCCATCCCTAAACATGAATGTTCCTCAGGGCTCAGCCTAGGCCCCTTCTTTTGTCATTCTACATGGGTGGTTCTCTCTCATTCCTCCCCTATGAGAACTCAGTTCATGACATATTGCCCTCATATGTCTGTGCAAGGCCCTAATTTTACTTATTTATTTATTCCATTTTACTCTTCCCTCATTCTATTTCCTTTTTCATGGGGCAGACATTCTAGTGTATACCATGTCTTTCCTTTCACTTAAATATGCTTTTGTAAATTGTGTATTGCTGTTTTGTGTGCATGGACTCAACTTACAATATCAAAATAGCATCATTATAATTATTTAATTTTTTACTTTGTCATTCAGTGCTGTTTTTAAGATCCATCAGTACTGCTGTCTTAGAGAACTAAACCCAACTCTTGCATGATTGATAACTCCATTCATTCCTTTATTCATGCTTTTATTTGATCAACAACCATTTATTGAGCACTTACTATGTGCCAGCCCTGTGGATGCAGTAGGTGAGCAGAAGAAAGCTGATGGGGCTGAGAGGAAAACAGTAGTGGGATTATGATGGCAGATAAGGCTGCAGGGGTTGGCAGAGGCTCTGTAGGTCATGTTGGGGTATTTTATTTCCATTCTATGAGAACAAAAGGAATGATTAAATAATTTAGTTAAGGAACAGCATGATCCAAGCTTTATTTTGAAGTTTCCTGCCTGCATTGTAAAGGATTAATTGGAGTGGCCCAGGGTGAAGGCAAGTGGCCCCTGGATTATTTCAGGCAAGACAGTATGAAAATTATGAGGGCTGATGGAGGAGATGGAAAGACATTTCCATATTTGAGAAAAACTGATGGGTTAGATATAGGAATAAAAGAGAGGAAGAGATGTCAATGTAGACTCTTAAGAAATGAGGCTTGTTTAGTTGCATGGTGATGTGCAATTTTTTGAGAGAAGCAGCACCAGAAGGGGTCCAGTTTAGATAGCAAGGAGAAGAGGTAGGTTTTTTTATGTGCAAATTATTTTTAAAAATTACAAGAGTAATAATTATTACTTTTTTTTTTTGCTTTTTGGTATGTGGGTAGCTCCCTGGCTGGGAATCGAACCCAGGCTGTAGTGCTGACAGCGCTAGCGCCAAAGCCTTAAGCTACACCATCAGGGAACTCCCTACTACTCTTTTTGTGTGTATATATGAAAGAAAATAATTATTGTTTTAAGCTATTAACTTTTAGGGTAATCTGTTACATAGCAATAGACAACTAATACAATAGATTTTTTTTTTTTTTTTTACCAAATTTGAAAGTTATGTTTCTAAAGTATGATTTAAAATATGTTATGTGGCATATACTGTATCTAATTTAGTGGGCTTACTGTGTCACCTCAAAAAAATTGGTGGTCACACAGCAAAGGGTATTACTAAAAAAGATACGCTAAGCCTTGTAAGATGCTTAGAAAACAAACAGTAATTGCAAGTAGGGATCTCAATATAGAAAGTTATAACTATGAGTGCTCCAAATTGCAGTGACTAATTTGCTATCTAGTTGCTTCTTACATAGACAACTCCATGGAACCATGCTTCAAGTGGAATAGAAATTTATTTAATGTCAATTGATAATGGGTACAATACAGGGTCCAGCTAGTCTCTGATATAGAAATACATATCATCATATGTATTTATGGTCTCCATACATCATAGGTGTTTGTGAAGGTCAAAGGAAATAATGTAGAAAAGGGTTCAGTTAGTGTGTTACACAACAGAGCTATGTAAATGTATCAGAAATTATGTATCAGTCAGGAAAATTTAGGTTTTATGATGGTGACAGAAACTCCAAACTCTTAAAAGGTTCACAACACCCAAGGTTTATTTTTTGCTTGTGCTGTATGTCTATATAGGCTGGTTGTGTCTCTGTTTCTGTCATTTCATACCAGGACGCAGATGGAGTCATGAAGAACCACACACTGACCTTTGAAGCTACTTCCTAGATGTAACACATGTCACTTCTGCTCATGTTTCATTGGCTAGAAGAGGCCAGGTGGCCAAACTTGACATTAAGAAGTGAGAAAGTGTAATCCTCCTATATTTTTGCTTGTTCCATTTTCTTCCTTCCTGATGTCCCAAGATTCCTTCTTTTATTATCTCCTCTTTGTTTTAATAATTTGTTTTAGTCATTCTTTTAAGGTAGGTATGCTGATGGCAAGTTCTCTAAATTTCCTTACTGTAGAATATCTTGATTTCCTCTTCATTCCTGAAAGGTATTTTTAAGGGATTCTAGGCTGACAGTTCTTTTCCTTCAGCACTTGAAAACGTTGTGCCATTTTCTTATGGTTTCCATGGTTTCAGTCATTTGAATTGTTTCTCCCCTATAGGTAATGTATCATTTCTTGCCACTTTCAATATTTTTTTGTCTTTGGGTTTTGGATTTTCGTTATGGTGTGGTTGAATGTGAATTTGTTTGAGTTTATTCTCTTTATGATGTGTTCAACCTATTGAATCTGTAGATTTAAGTATCTTGCCAAATTTAGGAAATTTTCAGCCATTATGTTTTAGTTCCATTCTAGTATTCCTCTCCTTCTGAAACCCCAATGACAAAAATGTTAGACCTTTTGCTATACTCACAAGTCCTCTCCATTTTGCTGTTGAGCCTGTCCTGTGAACTTTTTATTTTGGGTATGGTATTTTTCAGTTCTAAAAAAAGTTGTGGGGGGTTCTTTGTTATTGGGTAGGGAGGAAAGTCTGGAAACCTCAGTCTTCTTTGATCCTACCTCAGGAAGGGAGAGGAGCACTCCAGGGGTATTCTGCTACAACCAGGTATCAGAGGAAGTCCAGGTGCCTCATTCAGCTGATTGGAGTAGGGAAGGAGCTGCATTTTCCCACAGTGCTTAGCTGGGATAGGGCCATTATTGTCTCAGTTTTCTGTATTGCTAGGTTCAAATGATATTTTTTAAAATATAAAATTAGTTAAGCTCATTATAAAAAATGAAAATATACAGAAAAGCACAAAGTATAAAGTAAAACTTCTTATCCTTCCCCATCCCTAGGCTTCTGTGACTCCCTTCAGATGTCATTCTATAGCATTCACATAGATCCACACACATGCACACATATGTGCTTATGGACATGTAGACACTACTCACCTGTCCAGTCCCTCTGTGTCTCTTCTTGGTGGCTTTCTCTAGTGCCATGAGAGCTTGCTCAGCCATTGAAGGCAGCCTAGAAATGCCAGGGAATGACTATCACCAAGTGCAATCCCCCACCAATGATAGACAGAACTTGGTGGGTGCTATGAACTGAATGTTTGTGTTACCCCCATTCATATGTTGAAGCCCTAATTGCAAATGTGATGAAATTTGGAGGTGGGGTTTTTGGGAAGTAATTAGATTTTGATGAAGTTATAAGGGTGTGGCCCCTATGATGGAATTAGTGCCCTTGAAAGAAGAAGAGATTTCCAGTCAAGATGGTGGAACAGGTAAACACTGTGCTTGCATCCTCTTATGACCACATCAAAATTACAACTAAACTACAGAACAATTATCACTGAGAATCACCTGAAGTCTAGCTGAAATGAAGTCCTATAGCTAGGGACATACAGAAGAAGCCACCGGAGGACTGGGTGGAAGAATGGAGACATGGAATGAATAGGCTTCATACTTGCATGTCAGTTAAAAATTATGAGGAATATCTGGCTGTGGAGGTTCCCCCTGAGGAGTGAGGGGTCCTAGCCCTGCACCAGGCTCCCCAGCCCAAGACTCAAGTGCCGGGAAAATAAGTTTTTACAACTTCTGGTAGTGAAAACCAGCTAAGATTGTGGCTGAGTGAGACAGAGGGCAGCTGGAGTTCCAGGCATTCCTAGTAAAGGGTCAACGCATGGACTTACATGCTGACAAACTTACTTGCTCTGAGCTCTAGCACTGGGGCAGCAGCCCCAAAGTGCCAGAGACATATAGGGAGGAATTGAATTGTCTGGCTCTAGGATGAGGGCAGAGGGGCAGCCTTTTCTCAGATAGAACTGCTGGAAGAAGCCAAAGTTTCTTTGTTGAGCTCTCACCTTACCCGGTGTGAAATGCAGGCAGTCACCATATCTGAGTCTTCTTCAACCTGGCTAACACAGTTTGCTCCACCCTGGTGATTCCTTGAGACTGTGCCCCACTCAACTTGCAGGTCTATGCAAGCCATTTCCAGCAGCTTTCCCATACAAGTGGGCTATCTCGGCTCATGCTGTGAACTTCCCTAAAATCACTCAAAGGTTCACAAAACCCAAACAAGCAGCATCTGGCCTTGGTGTGCCCCATACCTCTGGCTGAACAGCCCCATGCTCAGCACTAGCAGCAGCAAGTCTTGGTTTGTGGCTTGGCCTTTCAAGGCACCTCCAAGCCCAGTGCAGGTGGTGGCCATTTGCAGATTGCTTTGTGGCTCATGCGAGGTGGCTTTGGGGGCCAGCATGTCCAGTGGCTGACTTTGGAGTGATCTGGAGCATCACCTGACTACCTCCAAGGATGACACATCCAAAGGGCAGACTGGGTAGGTAGCAGAGCCCTGCTGACTCAAATCCTGTTCTGAAGGGTCAATCCCTATACCACAGCTCTTCCGCTGTAGTCATGGCCAGTCCTCATATCCAATCAATCTGAAGGTCAATCTCTCCCACTGACATGCCAACAGCATCCAAGGCTCAATTACAACAGAAGGGCATATAACACCCACACTAGGGACACACCTGCAGCACTTGGGAGGTCAACCCCTCCTAATGACATGCAAACAGCATCCAAGGCTCAATTACAACAAGAGGGTACATAACACCCACACTAGGAACACACCTGCAGCACTTGGCTTAGGGGATCAGAGAGACTGTATGACTGGACCCCACAGGACACCTACTACATAAGGCTGCTTTACTAAGACTGAGAGACATAGCAGCCCTATCTAATACATAGAAACAAACACAGGGAGGCAGCCAAAATGCGAAGACAAGAAACATGTCCCAAGTGAAAGAACAGAACAAACCTCCAGAAAAGAACTAAGCAAAATGGAGAGAAGTAATCTACCAGATGCAGAGTTCGAAACACTGGTTATAAAGATGTTCCATGATTTCAGGAAGAACTTCAGCAACAAGGTAGGTAACATAAAAATGGAGATAGCAAACATAAAAAATAACAAGTCAGAAATAAAGAATACAATAAATGAAATTAAGACATTAGATGGAATCAACAGCAGACTAGATGAAACAGAGGACTGAATTAGCAATTTGGAAGACAAGGTAGCAGAAAACACCTAATTGGAACAGCAAACAGAAAAAAGAATTTAAAAAACTGAGGAAAGTTCAAGGGGCCTCTGGAAAAACATCAAGCATATCAACATTCACAGCATAGAGGTACCAGAAGGAAAAGAGAATAAGGAATTGAAAACCTATTTGAAGAAATAATGACAGGAGGAGTTAGTTCCCTGGTGATGTAGTGGCTAAGGCTTCGGCACTCTCAACGCTGAAGACTGGATTCGATTCCCAGCCAGGGAACTACCCTCAGGAAAAAAAAATGACAGAAAACTTCCTTAACTTGGTGAAGGAAATAGAAATACAAGCCCAAGAAATACAGAGAGTCTCAAAGAAGATGAATCCAAATAGACCCACACCAAGATATATCATAATTAAAATGCCAAAGGTTAAAGACAAAGAGAGAATCCTAAAAGCAGCAAGAGAAAGGCAACTAGTTACTTACAACAGAGCTTCCATAAGATTGTCAGTTGATTTCTGAACAGAAACTGTGCAGGCCACAAGGGATTGGCATGAAATATTCAAAGTGATGAAAAGCAAGAACCTACAAACAAGATTATTCTACCCAGCAAAGCTATCATTTCGAATCAAAGGACAGATAAAGAGCTTTTTAAACAAGAAAAAGCTGAAAGAGTTCATCACCATCAAACCAGTATTACAAACAAACAAACAAACAAAAACCAACATTACAAGAATGTTAAAGGGACTTCAAGATGAAAAAAAAAAAAAGATAAAAAATATAAATAATAAAACAGCAATAACTAAATAAACAGTGGGACTCATTTGAATACATTAAAAAAAGAATACTACAAGGGCTGTTGGGAAAGTATCCAGCCATGTAATATGAAAAACAGAGGCATTTATGGCTGGATTTTTTCCAGACAGCCCTCATATATGTGAATAGATGGTTTCTGATAGATGTGGTTTGTTGTATATCTAATAGGGGAAAGTGGGATTGAGCACAGGCACGAAAATCTAGAAAAAAAGAGAAAGGGAATAATTATATATCTATCAACAATTACCTTCAATGTAAATGAATTAAATACTCCAATCAAATACATAGGGTGGCTGAATAGATAAAACAAGACCTTTACATATGCTGCCTACAAGAGACTCACTTCAGGTTGAAAGACACACAGACTGAAAGTAAAGGGATGGAAAAAGATATTTCATGAAAATGAAAAATTAAGCTGGGGTAGCAATATTTATGAGGGGGGACCCTCCAGAAAACCCCGGAATTATCTTCTGGAGAGTGAGCCCCTTGGAGTACAGGCTTCCCCTGCTCAATGAGTGTTCTAGGAACCCATCTGCATCAGTATACCAGCTGGTGGTGTTGTGAGAGGCTGCATTCAGCTTCAGTGAATTTTTTCGGAGATTCTTTCAATGTGTTTACCCAGTTCATGATGGGCAATTTACACAAATAATGTGCGGCATGACAATGCACCTGCTCACACCATGCTGATTGTTCAGCAGTTTCCGATCAAAAACCATGACTCCCATGCCTCACCTTCCCTACCTAATCTCACCCCAAGCGACTTTGTTTTTGTTTCCCCAAATGAAAAAAAGTCCTCAAAGGGAAATATTTTGCCAATGTGGCAGAGGTGAAACAAAAAATGGCAGAAACATGAAAAGTTATCAAAATCGACGAGTTCAAAAACTGTTTTGAGCAATGAAAAATGCATCTCAATAGGCATATTGCATCAAACAGACAGTACTCTGAAGGTGATGTTTAAATATTAAAGAATAAATACATCTTTTTTTATAAATAAATAGCTTTGTTTTGTTTTTTTTTTAGTCCCCCCTTATATACCAGACAACATGGACTTTAAAACAAAGGCTATAACAAGAGACAAAGAAGGACCCAGTAATCCCAATTCTGGGTATTTATTAGCAGAAACCCAAAACGTTACTTCAAGGGACGTGTGCATCCATATGTTCATTGTAGCATTATTTACAATGGCCAAGATGTGGAGGCAGCCTGAGTGTCCATCAGTGAATGAATGGATAAAGAAGAGGTAAATATTACTCAGCCATAAAAAAGAATGAAATCTTGCCATCAGCAACAACACAGATGGACTAGAGGATATTATGCTGAATTGAGTAAGTCATAAAGAGAAAGACAAATACCATATGATTTCACTTATATGTGGAATCCAAAGAAGAAAATAAACTAACAACTAAAACAGAAAAAAACTCATGGATACAGAGAACAAACTGATGGTTGCCAGATGGGAGAAGGGTTGGGGGATGGGTATAACAGGGGAAGGAATTAATTAAGTACAACTTGGTAGTTATAAAATAGTCATGGGGATGTAAAGTATAGCATAAGGAGTATAGTTACTACAATATTATAACTGTATGGTGTCCAATGGATACTAGATTTATTGGGGTGATCCCTTGTAAGTTATATAAATGTCTAATCACTATGTTGTACATCTAAAATTAATATAATGCTGTATGTCAACTGAAATTGAAAAATAAAAAATATTTTAAAAATATATAAATCAAAAAAGAAAGAAAGAAAGAAGAAGAAAAGAAAGAGACCAGAGCTCTCAAGCTCTCCGTGATGTGAGGATACATCAAGAAGGCAGCCATGTGTGAAGCAGGAAGAGAGTTCTCACCAGATACCAAGTCGGCCGGCACCTTGATCTTGAACTTTCCAGTCCCTAGAACTGTGAGAAAGAAATGTTCGCTGTGTAAGCCACCAGTCTGTGGTAGTATGACACTGGGTAAAAGTTTTCCATCACTTAGGGGACAAACCTGAGGAGTATTCTATATAGTCACCTGGATGCCTCCCAGAGTTTAAGTCCCAGTTGCCCCAACAGTAATCCACTTACCAATATACACTTTTTTGGCTCTTTTTCCTTTCCCATTTCACTCTTCCCTGCCCTTCACTTGTGCTTCCTGGGCTCCCTGCCCAAATAAACTACTTTTATCAAGTCCTTGTCTCAGGGTATGCTATTAGAGAAAGCTAAATTAAAACAACAGTAATTTTTGTGGTTATTCACCCCTATTAATGAACATTTAACCATCTTTCTTTCCTTTCCTCTTCTTTCTCTTCTTTCATTTCAAACAAGGTAATGGAAACACTGTATACATCTTTGCACACCTGCACAGATATATCCATCTATAGGATAAATTTTTAAGGGTAGAGAACTGCTGGGTAAAATTATTATGAATATTTGCTTTTTCATAGATACCACCATTTTCTTTAAAAATTTGTGTATACTTATTTGAGAAAAATTCTACACATTCTTACCTTAATTCTTGGTTCTGTCCTGCAAATTCTCCTTGGAGTTTTCTCCAGGTGCCTGCCCTATGACCTCCTGATTTTGTAACCCCTTCCACTATCTCAGTAACCCAGAGCCCGGGCTCTAACTTCCTGGCACTGGATCTTGAGGGTGGGGAGATTTCTGGCCTTTAACAGGATTCCATCATCACAGGTTTCCTTGGGAGACTCCTGGAGGCCCAGGTTAATTTAGCCCAGCTCTGAGACCTGGAAATTGAGTAATGTATGAACCCTTTTGGAAGAAATACAATTCTCATGGATTTGACTTAAATTATTTTTATTACTTAAATGTATACAAACCATGTGCAAACACACTATGAACTCCTAATGCTTCAGAACTTAAGCAGTTATGCAACCAAAAGAGAGTAGCAATAGACACAAACAAAAGTAGAAAGGTGATTTGAACTAAGTCATTTGACATGATGAATAGCTGTTTTTCTGAAATGCAGTTGCTGGTGGCAACATGAACACCTACTGCAGGTTCTTTTGAAATTGACACAATATTCTACTGTGTGACTGGTGATGACTCATTTTCCCCCCACTTGTCTATTCAAATTCATAAGACATCTTTGTCAGTACATGTCCACTGGAATTCATTTGGTACAAATGTAATCCAGAGAATTCAAGAAGTGCTCACTTGGACTTAAGGTAATTATACATGCAGGGCCTAGATCAGTTACATGAGATCCAGAGCATGCTTATGCTCTTTAAAAATTACCAATGAAATGAAAACATGGAATTAAATAATTTTCACATGGGTCCTAAGAAGCCCAGGGACCTCAGTCTGAGAAACACTATTCTAGCACTGACCTTGACTTGCAGTGTGACTTGGAGCCAATCTTTTGCCATTGTTGGATCTCTGTTCATTCTTCCTACACAAACAAGAGTGATTTGGGCCTCTATTGCTCTTGGGAGACGAAGGAAGTTAAGAGGATCTTCAAGAACTATAAAGGAAGTGACAGAATTTATTAGACCCCTAGATTTGTGAAAATAATAAGAGCTAAGACCCTCGAATCTAGCTTTGGTTTTGGGGTCCAAAGGACTAAGGTTTGAATTCTAGATCTGCCAGTTCCTGTGAATGTGTCTGTAGACAAGTTACTTGACCTCTCTAACCCTCAGTTTCTGCGCCTGTAAAAGTGGGCATATTTCAAAAAAATGCCTCTTCACAGAGCGTGGTGAGGGCCAAATTGGCGGGGGGGGGGGGGGGGGGGGGGGGGGGGGGGGGGGGGGGGGGGGGGGGGGGGGGGGGGGGGGAGTGCTAAGGGCGTAGCCTAGCAACTAGCAAGGCCAGTAATCCGCAGCAGTCATCAGTAAGAGGCCCAGGGCTGCTGAGAATGCCACCGGCGTTTGCCAGAGGACAAAAGAAAAGAGAAAGTGAAGATTCTAAGATTCTGTCCATAAATTATAACATTCTTGATATATGACTATCAGGATATTTCACCCTATGAGCCCTGCAGCTACCCTAAACTTCCACTCAGCCTTTTTATTGCTCCCCCTCCATTGGCTCCCGTCAGCGCCTCCCCACCTTTCCACCAGACCTTAATCTCTTCCCCTCCAGACTTTCCCTTCCGTTCGGAGTGTCGTTGGTAACCTGCGCAGCAAACGCCCTCTAGTGTCTTTCCTGTTCATTGCAGGGATCATGAGGCCCACAGGACTGGTGAAAGGTGGGGTTTCCAAGGTCGGGGGGCAGGACTCAAGGGCTTAGGTGAGCGTACAGCCCCGCCCGGCAGAGGCCGTTAGGTCGCCCCCCGCCAACCTTAGGAAGAGTAAGGTGGAGGGTCAAGGACAAGTCCTGGCTGGCAAGCAGCAACTTGCCATAGATCTAAGGACTTGGTCCCCTTTTTACGAAGAGCCCTGCCACACCCACCTCAAGAGGCCCTAAAGAGACGACCAAAAACGGTGGGTGACAATACCCGGGAAATACCTAGCACGTGTGGGCTTTCCCTGTAGGAGCTATTTCCTCAGGGCATTCCGGCGGAGGGGCTGGGGCTGGAACACCAGGCAGGTGAGGACAGGATGAAAGCGGATGAACTCCACGCCCCCCGCCCCCGCCCCAGCCATGCTCTGCTGCCAGAAACCCCTTTTAAAAGGACAAATCTAGTCACACTATTTCCCAGCTCAAACCCCAAGGCCCTTCCTCCTCACCTTCAGAATAAAACGAACTACTAATGAGATCGATTTCACCCCTCCTTTTCGAGTTTACTCTCCCGTACAGTCTCTGAGTCACGCGGCATCTTCACAGCGCCGCCGGGAGGCCTCCCGTCCCCTTTCGGTACTCTGCGTCCTCTCCCCTCCGGTGCTGACAGGCAGCAGGACGCCCGCCCTCCCTGCCCCGCCCCTGCACGCCCAATCACTCACCTTCGGCTTTGCGGATCCTGCTTTCCAAACCAAGGACTGGAGTACCTGGTCTGACAAGGACTTTATACTTCAGAGGGGACGAGTCAGAGTGTGTTTGAAATTGAGGTTGTTCTTGGAAACTGAAGGTGACTTCTGGCCTCAGGAAATTCCTATGGCCACTGGTACAATTGAGGGCAACCAACTACGAACCTGGGATTCTGGTTCTCCCCAGGGTGCAAAATTCTGAGAAGGAAGTGAATTGTTAGGAACCCAGGAGGCCTCCAAAGGACCACCACCAGTCAGTTCTAGTGTCCCTTCTACCGCCGCCTGGCTTTCTGTCCCTCTTGCCTGCGTCCTCCCCCTCAGCGGGACCAGACGCCCGACGCCTGAGCCCTCAGCCACAGCCAGCCAGCCGGCTTTCTCCGGGGCTGCCTCCCTCCTCTCCCTTTGTCCGGGGGCTCTTTGTCTGCCGTCTCCCTTTGGTTCACTTTCCCAATCCCCGGCCTCCCCTCCCTTTCTCCCAGGCCAGGCTGCTCCCTCCCTCTCTGCGGGGGCCGGGAGGCTCGGCTAGGAAAGCCGGCTGGGTTGCCATGGTCACATCGAAGCTGGGGCAGCTGGCCCCGGCAGCTGCTCCCAGCCCCCGAAGAGCGGACAAAGCCAGGCGGCCTTGGCAGCTTCAGACTTGGAACCCCAAAGGTCTGAGACTGGGGGGACTGGGACCCAGGACTGAGCTGGAGGTGAGAGGGAGGAAGCCAGAGCTGAAGTGTGAGAGCAGGAGTGGGGAATTCAGTGGGCCCTCCCCTCGAGGGAGGGACCTTGCGGTCCAGGCTGGAGGTGTGGTGGGAGGAGGGGAGCTGGGCCAAGCCGCCCGGGAGGAGGGCAAGGATGGAGAATAGTTTCGGACTGTGGGCTGAGGGGCTTGGATGTCCCCAAGGGGAGGTCTGCAGCTTGTGTCCTGGTGCCCAGAAACAGGTTTGAATCCATCTTTGACCTCTACCTCTCCTGGTCTGTCCCACAGTTGCCCCAACCTCTCCTAGCCTCTTACTCTTATCTCCCCAGGTTCCTTGTGTTTCAACCCCTGTGCCCCAGTGTTCCTACTCCCCCCCCCCATCTTTTGGTTTCACTCCAAACCTTTCCTGTCTCCTCTGTCCTTGTTTCTTGTATTCTTGGTCTGTCTGCTCACTGCTTAGGGATCCTCACTTTCCTGCCCTCCTGTCCGACCACCCTTTCCCCTGTCTCCACTCAACTGACTCACTCGTCCAGCACTTTTCTCCCCAGGCCTCAGTCTTCCCATGTTTTGCTGCGTGTGGTGTGCCCTCTATCTCCGTCCCCCTTTCCTCTCTCTGACCTCCAGCTCCTCTCATTCTTGGCCTCACTGTATGTATTCTGCCTCTCTCAGTTCTATCACCACTGTCCTCTTTCTCTATGCCACAGGCTATCCACAACTGAGCTTGGTGGCATCTTTTTCCCTCCATGTGCTACATTATCTTCCTCCTTCCACTCCTGGGCCTCAGTTTCCCATTTGTACTCAGTAGCATCAAGGCCTGACTCATGCCCAGGGCCTTGTCTACACCTTCACCCTGCCCACCACCAACCGGATCTCATTGTCCCCAGCTGTTGATCCAGCCTACTTGGCCCAGAGGCAGCTGCACTTCCAGAGAAGGGGACCACAACTAGTGGCGGGGCTGGGGTGGGGTGGGGTGGGTCGTCTGGTCCATCCTCCTTCTCACTGGTCCAGCCAGGCCTCCTTCCCCTGGCCGGTGGTCTGCAGGCCTGAAGCGCCTCACTTCGACGTGCCTCTCCTCACATATTTTCAGCAGTTTCCCCTCCTCTTTCCAGGACAGCAGGGGAGGAACGCCTGGATGGGAGGGCATGGATGGGGGAGGGGAAGAGTCCTTTAGGGGATCAGGAAGACAAAGGGCCCCTGGAGTTAGGAGTTATGCAGGAGATGTTGGGTAGGCTCTGGATAGGTGGGTAGACAGTCGATCTTGGCACTGTTCTGGAGCCCCGGGCTGGCTGGGATTTCCCTCTCTGGCCCCTGGGAATCTCAGCTCCGAGTCTCGCATTCCAGCCGGCTCCAGCCCCCTTTCCACTGTCACTTGACTCCACTGGGCCCCAGCCCTGCATCCCTGCCACTCCTCCAGCCTGGGCTGGGGTGAGGTGGGCATCACTTGTTAGGAATTTCTCCTGGGGGAGATGAGAGGACAAGGGTTTCAGGATTTTATGTTTAACTCGACTCTGCAATGGACCTCTCTGTCTGGGACTGCCATGCCACCTGGCCCGGGTCAGCTTGGGCCTGGGGTGTGGAATGTCCCACAGGGATGTGAGAGCTGCCCAGGTGAGTTTACTAGGGACACCCTGGCCCCACCCCCAGCATGACTCCACCCTTGGCCCAGCCTCTCCTGGCCCAGATTCCCCAGCGACCGGCTCCAGAAGGGTAGGTGCTCTGGGGGAACCCTGGATTTGGTCTGAACGGATGATGGGAAGAGGTAATTCTCCAAGTGACCCTGGGCTATTTGTTAGTGAGTCCCTTAGCAGATGGGGCACCCTTGGATTTGTGTGTCGCCCTGTGTGTTGGCACTTGTGCCCATCTGTGCCTTGGCTCTCCCAAGGGCCAGCCTCTTCCTGGTAATGCTTTTGTGTACTTGTCTGGTTGAGACTTTGTGTTTCTTTCTTGGGAGTGGTGTCTGGGACTGTACTTAGGGTGCATTTATATCTGCCTTGTCTACACCCTCACCCTGCCCACCACCAACCGGTTCTCAGTGGAGGTGCAGTGGGGTGGAGAAAACCTGCAATGGAGAGACCTTACCATGCCGATGCCATTATGTACAGAGTTGGCAAGTGTGGGGTGTGGAGAGGTGGAGCCCCGGTGGTGTTGAGTGAGCACCTCCCAGCAGTTCTCTGTCCTGCCCACCTCACTCAGCAGCTGCTCTCTCCTTGGCTTTGTTTACCCAGTCTCCTTGCAGCTGATTTTTTCTTTGCCTCCCCCCCCAACCCCCACTCCTGCTCCGCCACCCACTCACCTTGTCCATGCCTATTCGTGCCAGACCCTTAGCAGGGCCAGAGCTACCTGGGCCTGAGGGAGGCCTGCCCTGAGGAGGATTGAGCAGGGAGCCATGGGCACCAGGGCCTGGGAGTTTGGACCTCAGTGAAGTTGTGGGAGGAAGTGGAAAGTGGAAGGAAAGCGAGGAAGGGGCTAGGAGGGAGGAGCTGGCCATAGGCCCTGGGCAATGGAGGTTGGGGTGTAGGGGACCAGAGAGAAGCAGAGATTGGTGTGAAAAGTGGGTCTGGAAGTGGGGGGCTTCTTGGACAGGTGAGCACTGCTCCCTTCCCCCATCCAAACTCCTGCTGCTGTGCTGGGCCCCGGGCCTGTAGGAACCTGCTCCATCCCGGTGCCCTGAGGCTACTCCCGTTCACCTCCCTCTCCAGGAGCTGAGCCCTGAAAAGGGGGAGTAGAGAGGGAGCCATCCCCTCAAGGGGTTTGGGTGTGTGGGAGGCCCTAAGCCGGGCTGCAGCCCGCCACCGAGGTCTCAGCTCGGCGGTTCTCTCTTGGGAACCTGGGGAGTGGGTGGAGGGCAATGGGGACACCGCGTCGTGGAGGGGACCGCTGGGGAGTTACGGGGGCGGCAGGGCGCAGAGATGTGAGTGGGCGGAGCGGAGCCCTGGGTTTGTGGGCGGTGCGGGGCGTGGGAGCGGCGGGCGGTAGGGCTACCGCAGCGGGAGGGAAGGCGGGAGGGAACGGGGGAGGGCCGGGGCCCCAGCACTTGCAGCGGGAGCTGGCAGGGAGGAGGGAGGGGGGCCAGGCGAGGGAGGCGGTGCCTGGGCCCGAGCCGCCCAGCTCTGGCTCCTCTCCCCGGAACAGGCCCCCGACAGCTGCTCTGGGAGCTGCCGCCGACACCCGAGCCCCGCCGGCGCCTCCGCTCCCGCTCCCGCTCCCGGCTCCCGCCTCCTCCCCTCCCCTCGCCCGGCTGCCGACACCCGGGCCCCACTCCGGGGCGGACGCCTGGGTCCGTGGAAAGAGAGATGAGAGGTAGGGAGAGCAGCGGAGGACCCTGCGGGTGGAGGGGCGAGCGCAGCGGCCGAAGGGTGGGGGCCTGGCCAGGTTCCGGGCTGCACTTGGTTGCCAGCCCCACGAAGTATGTCCCCGCCCGCCTCCCCGGAGCTCTGGCTTACTGTCTGCAAATGCAGGAACCTCCTGACATCGGCAAAGTGGGTTCCAGCATTGAGGAAGGACCTCCCTTATTCAGTATGGAAGGCAGACTCCCCTGAATCATCTCCTCCTCCCCTGGAGAAATGGGCCCGCCCTCCCACCTGGCCAGTCCCTGCAGCCTCCCCCCAGGCAGCTCCCAGTTGGGCATCCTGGCCAAAGCCCAGGAGAGAGGGACTGGTGCCCTCACCTGCTGGTGGCAACCACTCATCCACGCTGGATGGTCAGTTGGTTCTGCTGTGAAATAACACCGTCCTCAGTGGCCCTTCCCCCACTCCCTCTTCCTAGACACCCCACAGGTCCCCTGGGGGCTGGACATTCCTTTTGAGCACCTCCACCCCCAGCCAGCTTCTGGTGCTCAGGCTGAGGGCACGTATGTGTCCAGAATTGAGCGGTACAGTGGAGACAGGTGAAAGCAGAATGTAGGGGAAAATGGCCCTTCCTTATTACCACCGGCTGTCCAAGTTCCCCACACCCTTGATTTCTGTCTGGCTTGGTCACTGTGTGTATTAGGTGGTGGGCCCCAGTTCCATTGGGACTCTGCCCTCTAGGGCTAGTGTGTGTGTGTGTGTGTGTGTGTGTGTGTGTGTGTGTGTGTGTGTCACTGTCCTCTGAAGGAGCATGTGGTGTCTGTTGTTTCATGTTCACAGGTGTCTGAAGGTGGCTCTTCACTAAGTGATGGCCTTGGGCTTTAAAAAAGGCCGAGGTGTGGATGGAGCTGAAGTGTGCATGAACCTGTGTGATTGCCCTGGCTGGGAGTCTTACGTGTGTAATGGCTTTATGTGCATGTCCCATGCAAGTATCTGTTACAGAAAGTCTATGACAGGTAGTCTGTGAGACACACAGGTGTGTGCACTACAACTAGCCCGTGTTTACAGTGGGCTCTGTAAGTCTGTGTGTCTGACCATGTGTGTCTATGTGTGTGCCTGTGTGGGTGTTGTCTGGGGTGAGGGTGGGGGTTGGGAGAGGAAGGTGAAGGACCTGCCTTGGTGACTGCCCCTGGTTTGTAATTGGTTGTAATGGGGCAGGGAGGGGTGGGATTGGGGTAGGTCTGGGCCTGTAGTCACATGTCTTTCCCAGTGGAGAGAATGGGGGGGGCAGTGTCAGAGGAGGATAGCCCCAGGCCCCTGTGAGCTTCTCTGCTGGGCTCTGGGCTCTGGGCTCTGGGCTTTGGATTCTGCTGTGTTTACCTCTGTCTTTGTGTTTCTCGCCCTGCCTCCCCCTGCTCCTGTCCTCTGCCTGTCTTTGTGTCTCTGCCCGGGCTCCTCTGCCCGGGCTCCTCTTGCTCGTCTGGCTCCGATGACTCATCTGGGATAGGCATGAAGGTTACTCAGGGGAACAAGGGCCCCGCTGTTCCCGACAGTGGTGGGGGTGGAGAGTGGCACCCAGGAATCCCAGGCCCTGTGCGTGGCTCCTGGACCCCCAAGGAACCAGGCACGATGCCTCTGGTCCCAGCTCTCCTTTGATACCAGGGTACCCCCCACAACTCAGTCAGCCCCCTCAGCTGCTGCTTTAGAGCTGTGGGGTCTCAGCTGCCTCTTACATTCCTGCCCTAGAGCATTGTGGGAGCAGCTGGAGGAGGACAAAGGGATGGGGGAGTATCCCCCACTCCTACCTCCTGGGGTGACCTGGCTTCCCTGTCTTTAGACCCACCTTCATCTCCAAGGCAACTCAGCCTGTTCCCTAGCCCTGGGCTCTTTCTTTGGAGTCAGTCCCCTTCAGAAAGTGGGAACTGGGAGACAGGTGGTCTGGTTTTGGGAAGGGAAGGCAGAGCAGGGAGAGCTGGGGTACGAGGGGTAGAGCTAGGGTTCCCTCAGAATTCCAGGGCCTGGAGAAGAGGACAGGTTAGGACAGTTTTTCCTGCACTGGGGCTGGGGCGGGAAGTACCCCGGTGCATAAGGAGGTGTCACCTGGAATGGTTTTAGGTGGGGAAAGCCTCCTGGGCCCCAGTGAGAAAGAGCAGGGGTTCTCACACTTTCATGGGCACAGATCACAGGGATTGTGTTAAAATACAGACTGATGAAGCAGGTCTAGGGTGGGCCCTGAGATCCTAAATTTCTCCCAAGCTCCCAGGTGTTACCTGGGTGGCTGGTACAGTGACCATACTGGGCCTAGCAGGGCTACAGAGGACCATGAGATTGGAAGGAGTTTGGGTCCCCCACTTGTCTTTGAATTCTGGACTCCTAGATGGGTGGGGGACCAGAGTTTAGCCCAGTGTCTGGCACATGGGAAGCATTCAAAAATATAGTTGATGCTGTCAGACAACTGTTGTCCTTTATCCCCAAAGTAGTCCATTCTGTCTGTTGTTGCTGGCTGTGACCCAGTCTCCCTGATGCCCTTTAACTTACCCCACTATCCATTTTGTCCCCTACAGAGATGCTGCCCCCACCCCCTTAGGCACGAGGGATCAGGAGCTATGGGGCCAGGGGTCCTCTCATCTCTGCTACTTCTGCTGTTCTTGGTGGCAACTGGAGATGCTGATATGAAGGGACATTTTGACCCTGGTGAGGAAACTGCATCCTGGGTCCCTGAGGAATGGGGCTTGGGAGACAGAGTCGGGGCCTTGACCCCTGGATGCCTGTATTCACCCAGCCAAGTGCCGCTATGCCCTGGGCATGCAGGACCGGACCATCCCAGATGGGGACATCTCTGCTTCCAGCTCCTGGTCAGACTCCACGGCTGCTCGCCACAGCAGGTATCTGGTACCCTGGGACCGCCCTGGAGGGAACTCCTGGGGCCTCCACTTGCCCTTCCAACCCTCTGCCGAAGCCGAGATGCTTCTGAGAGGGCCAATGCGAAGGAAACCCCATGGTCCTGGAGGGAAACCTTATATATGAGAGCCAGAGGCAGACCTAGGGCACCACGTTCCTTGTGACCTCCTGCCCCCTCCTAGGCTGGAGAGCAGCGACGGAGATGGGGCCTGGTGCCCTGCAGGGCCAGTCTTTCCTAAGGAGGAAGAGTACCTGCAGGTGGACCTGCGGCGGCTGCACCTGGTAGCTCTGGTGGGCACCCAGGGGCGGCATGCCGGGGGTCTGGGCAAGGAGTTCTCCCCCAGCTACCGGCTCCGTTACTCCCGGGATGGCCACCGCTGGATGGACTGGAGAGACCGCTGGGGTCAGGAGGTGAGGCTGGCAGCTGTGCTTTGAATGCCACCTGTGCACGGACAGTTTTGCACTTCATATCGTCTCCCACCCAGGCCTCTCCCCAAGCTCCGTCTAGTGCTGCAAACTTCACCAGCTCCTGGGCCTTTCTATCTAGACGTGTAACGAGTGTCTAGAATTTACCGCCAACTTCCCAAGCTGATGGGAGTTTCAGTCCCATCCCGAGCCCGTTCCACCCACTGTGTTCTCCAGCATGGTACCACCCTGTGCCCAGTTGTTCAGGCCACGAGCTAAGATACTATCCCTGATTCCTCTTCTTTTCCCACCTCCTACTTCCAATGCATCAACAAGGCCAGTCCGTTCTACCTCCGTGATGTTTCCTGAATCTGACCACTTCCCACCATCCCCCCTTAGATGAAGGCCTGCTACAGTCTCCGAACTGTGCTCCCTGCTTCTGCCCTTTCCTGCCTGAAGTCTCATCTCGCCCTAGAGGCACAGCCAGTGTACCTTAGAAAATGCAAGTGGGGTGCCGCACATCTGGTCCGCAGCCTCCCGCTGGCTCCCCACTCTGCCAAAACACAGTTGAGCTCCTTCCTGGGTGCACCAGCCTGCCCACCCTGGCTCTCACGCGTCCCTTACTCCTCCCTGGGCACCCGCCCTTGCTCCACTGGGGCCATGCTGCTTTTCTCCTGTTCCTGGGACAAGCTAGGGCTCATCCCACAGCTTTGGGCCATTTTCACTTGCTGTTCTCGCTGCCTGGAAAGCCCCCTCCCCCATGTCCACAGGCTCTCCCTCACTCCATTTAGTTCTTTTCCCAGATGTCACCTCCTCAGAGAGCCTTTTTCTGCCCACCCCACCTCCTCCTGCTCTGGCCCCACACCCCGCCTCTTGTTCTTTGCAGCTGCATCTCCTAGAGGCCCCAGGCTTACAGGGGAGGGATTGGTGCTCACCACTGAGAAAGTGCCTTGGGACACAGCATGGGCACCGGGCCAGTGTCTGTGCAGTGAACAGAGGGGGTGGGGAAGCTGCAGTGGGGTGCAGAGTTGTGAGGACTGGTGGAATCCGGCACAACGGGATGAGTGGCTTTGAGACAAATGGATGGGGCAGGACAGGAAGGGAGAGTTGACGCTGAGTGGGAAAATAGACCACTGGGCTGCGAGAGCTGTCAGAGGTCTCTGCTGCGGCCCCGTAGCCCGTTTGCTCGGCGTCACCCTTCATGGGTCTCTGTGAGCACTGTGGCCTGGGCCAGGGAGCAGCTGGTGAGAGGGAAGCTAAATCTGATCTGGAGCCTTTTCCACCCATCCACCCTGTTTCTTGACCCACAGGTGATCTTAGGTAATGAGGACCCTGGGGGAGTGGTGCTGAAGGATCTTGGGCCACCTATGGTGGCCCGACTGGTTCGCTTCTACCCCCGGGCTGACCGGGTCATGAGTGTCTGTCTGCGGGTGGAGCTGTATGGCTGCCTCTGGAAGGGTGAGTTGTTCAGGGGTTCATCCCCGCCGAGAATTCGTTTCCTGTTCTGGGGAGAAGGGCAGGGGCCTGGGAAGAGGGGTATCCAGGACTCTCTTTCTCCCATTGGGAAGCCGTCACTGGTGAGGAGGGAACTGGCGAACACTGCCTCCTTCATGCCAGTGGGGCTGTGGAGGGGATATGAGAAAGGGGATGGATTCATGGGTGGGGACAGAGGCTCTGTGCCTCTGACACCTCTCCTCCCATCCTACCCCAGATGGACTCCTGTCTTATACAGCCCCTGTGGGGCAGACGATGTACTTAGCTGAGGCTGTGCACCTCAACGACTCCACCTACGATGGACACACCACACACACCATTGGCGGGTGAAAGCAGCAGGCCCTGCAGGACGTAGAGCCTGGGATGGGAGGGAGGACAAAGTGGGTGGGGGCCTGGGAGGTAGTCTGTGCAGTGAGATGGGAAGTAAGGAGGGGCATGGGTTACATGGGGCCTCAATGGACAGGACCAGGATTGAAGGGTAGCAAGGTGACCACTAGTTCATGTGACACTTGTGTGAATTGGAAAAAGGCACCCCTTTGCTAACACGTCTGTTGGAAATTGTCACAATAAATAACACGCCATAGGGTGAATGGCGTGTGCTTTGTTCAGCATGTGACTCAGAGTACCTGTCATAGTCTCAGTTGGGAAGACAGAGCAGCATGAGGTTGGGGTGAGGGGCTGGGTCAGGCGGCCAGGCCACTGCCCAGGCTGGGGTTGTAGAGCACTTGGACAGGTGACACTTGTCTTCCAACCTCCTCTTCCTTGGCCCCCTCCTCTCCAGGCTGCAGTATGGAGGTCTGGGCCAGCTGGCAGATGGCGTGGTGGGGCTGGATGACTTTCGGAAGAGCCAGGAGCTGCGGGTGTGGCCGGGCTATGACTACGTGGGGTGGAACAACCACAGCTTTTCCAATGGCTACGTGGAGATGGAATTTGAGTTCGACCGGCTGAGGGCCTTCCAGACCATGCAGGTAAGTGCATCCAGCTCCAGGGAGGGCTCTGAAACCAGGGTGGGTGGTCCTGGGGTGCTCTTCCAGGCTCTCCTGGCCTTGACCCTATGTCCCTCCTCACTTCCCCCCAGGTCCACTGTAACAACATGCACACCCTGGGAGCTCGCCTGCCTGGTGGGGTGGAGTGTCGCTTCAAGCGGGGCCCAGCCATGGCCTGGGAGGGGGAGCCTGTGCGCCATGCCCTGGGGGGCAGCCTGGGGGACCCCAGAGCCCGGGCTGTGTCGGTGCCCCTGGGCAGCCGCGTGGCCCGCTTTCTGCAGTGTCGCTTCCTCTTTGCGGGGCCTTGGTTACTCTTCAGTGAGATCTCCTTCATCTCTGGTAAGCCCCTGCTATAGGCTCAGTCTGCAACCTCTGGGACCCCCAGTGCTCTAAGATACACACCCCTGGCACCATATTCACTCATTACCTGTGAGACTTGAACCCCTCCCCTCCCTCTTGTCCTTCACCTGTTTCTGTCTTTATGAGCCCCTCACTTAGGACTGATGTTGAACCAGCATGACAGTGCTGCCTAATAAAATACTAACATACTGTGCTGGTCAGGAAATAGCCTCTACTTGAAGCCTCCTGATACCAGGATCCCCAACCTGGGCTTCCCCTGGGAGCCCTACATTTCCCCACAATCCAGCAACTTAAATGTTATCCCCTGCAGCCAGGCACCTCCAGACCCCTGGGCCCCTGTTCCCACCTCCCATTCCAATTGGTTGGGACATGTGTTGAGTATCAGCCCTGCTTCTACTCCTCCTGATGACTAGGCCCCTAGATCTCCTGCAGGCAAACCTCCTTGCGTCTCCCCTCCCTAACTGACTCCTTTCCTTCTCCTCCTCCTCCCCAGATGTTGTGAATGACTCCTCTCCAGCTCTGGGGGGCACCTTCCCACCAGCCCCCTGGTGGCCACCTGGCCCACCTCCCACCAACTTCAGCAGCTTGGGTGAGCAGCCTGGGGGCCTCCTCCCAGTGTAGGGGCTGTGCCGGGGTCCTCCCTGGGCATCTGCCAGTGTGGGTGGGAAGCTTCCTGCTATTCTTACCCTTTTGCCTCCACCAGAGCTGGAGCCCAGGGGCCAGCAGCCCGTGGCCAAAGCTGAGGGGAGCCCGACTGCCATCCTCATTGGCTGCCTGGTGGCCATCATCCTATTGCTGCTGCTCATCATCGCCCTCATGCTCTGGCGGCTACACTGGCGCAGGCTCCTCAGCAAGGTGGGCGGGGCTGCATGTGCGCAGAATCAGGGTCTCGCAGAGACCCAGAACACAACCTAATGAGAGTAACTAGAGGAGGGCTTAGTAAAGAGACCACTTTTAAAAGTGTGGGTGGGGTGCATGGAAAGCAAGAGGAGTAGCGCGGCTCTCTAGGGCTAGTCACCATAGAGCGGTCACTGTCAGTTACCTTCCGGGTCGGCTTGATGGAGAAACAGCACTTAAAGAGGAACCCGGGGCAGTGAGCCTGTGGAAAAGGCGCCTTGATGAGGGCACAGCTTTTGGCTCAGGAATGCAGCTAGCCAAGTGCACCCCTCAGCGAGGGGCTGGGACAATCCTCACCCTGATCTCACTGTCCACTGGCCCTGCAACTCCTGCTGGGGCTCCTATCAGGCCAACCCAAACCAAGCTGGTGATCAACCTCTTAGGAAGAAAGCTGGGTGGTAAAAGGTGGAGAGTGGAGCTGGAGGAGCAAGAAGTCTGGCACACCCCAAACTCTGTCTTCTAAGCAAGAGTCCCATTGTGGTGATAAGCATTAAAGATGATAATTATGGCCTGGTCAGATTGGATGGGAGCCCATTGAAGGACATCAGTGGAACTCACTTAAATGCACTTGAGCCTGTTTCTTTACCTGTGAAGTGCATAGTAGATAAAACTCCAGGATGGTTGTGAGGACCGAAGGAGCATAGCATTTAATGAAGAGCTGGATGTGCATACTGAGCTGTAACACAGCTCATACTACCCTTCTCCATGACAAGGCTGAGCGTCGGGTATTAGAAGAGGAGCTGACAGTTCATCTCTCTGTCCCTGGAGACACAATCCTCATCAACAACCGCCCAGGCTCTCGAGAACCACCCCCCTACCAGGAGCCCCGACCTCGTGGGAACCCACCCCACTCTGCTCCCAGTGTCGCCAATGGCTCTGGTAAGACCTGCCTTGTTCCAATTCTACCTTCATCCTCTCTGCCTGTTTCTTATTGTATTCCTTTCCCACTCCTTTCCCATCCCCTTCTTCTCCTGTCTTCCCCAGTTTCACCTCATTTTATTTCTATGCCCCTGGTCACCACCCCTTATATCATTTCCATGTCCCTACCATATAATCTTGCTCAAGAATTTCCCACATGTTATCAGTAATTCCCAGGGTTTCATTCTGTCTCTGTGTCCCATCTTCTCTGTTCTGCCCTCTTATTGTGTCTTTGTGGCCCCCCTCCTTTCTCCTAGACTCACATGTCCCTTCTATCCATCTATCCATTCATTGTCCATGTATCTATCTATATTCATACATCATTAATTCATTTATCATGTATCATTTATTTGTACATCCATCCATCCATCCACTGACCTCTGTCCAGCCCATTCATCCATCATCTATCTGTCCATTCACCCACCCATTCATCCATGTATCCTATATATTCATTTATTCAACCATCCATCCATCCATCCATTCTTCCATCATCCATCCATCCATCCACATCTATCCAACCATTTATCCATCATCCATCCATCCATCCAACCATCCATCCATCAATCCATCCTATATATTCATCTTTCCAAACATCCATCCATCCGTCCACATCTATCCAGTCACTCATCCATCATCTGTCCATCTACTCACTCATTCATCCACCTATCCTGTATATTTATCTGTCCAACCATCCATCCATCTATCCACATTTCTCTAACCATTCATCCATCATCCATCCATCCATCTATCCACATCTATCCAACCATTCATCCATCATCCATTCACATCCATCCAACCATCCATCCATCAATCCATCTTATATATTCATCTTTCCAAACATCCATCCATCCATCTGTCCACATCTATCCAGTCACTTATCCATCATCCGTCCATCTACCCACTCATTCATCCATCTATCCTGTATATTTATCTGTCCATCCATCCATCCATCCATCCATCCACATTTCTCTAACCATTCATCCATCATCCATTTATCTGTCCATCCATCCAACCAGTCATCCATCACTCATCTATCCGTCTGTCCATACATATATACATACATTCATTCATCCAGCCATCATCTGTTTGTTTACCCAGCCATTCATCTGTCCATCCATTCATTATCCATCTAGCTATCCAGCACTCTTTAGATCCTTATTTTATCCTGTCTCTCTTAATACATTTTGTTCCCATCAGCCCTGGTCTTACCCTATTCCAGGTCTCCCTGTCTGTCTAGCCTTGAGTCTCATCCCTTCCTTGTGTCTCCCCACCTCCTTCTCCCGACAGCGTTGCTGCTCTCCAATCCGGCCTACCGCCTCCTTCTGGCCACTTACGCCCGTCCCCCTCGAGGCCCGGGCCCCCCCACACCCGCCTGGGCCAAACCCACCAACACCCAGGGTAAGCCCCTCTGCCCCTGGGCTCTGCCAGGACCCCCATACCTCTACTGGGGCAGGGAAAGTCCTCACACCTTGCACTCCCTCCTCTCCTCACTGTGGCCTCTTCTGCTCTCCTGAGTTCCCACAGAGGATGTGCCTGTGCCCTTAGCTCTCCTCTGCTGCTGCTTTGCTCCTTTTTAAGGCCTCCCCCTTGAGCTGAGGAGTAGTAAGCTCACTGGGTCTCAGCTCTGTCCCCCTCCTCCTCTTCCACCCCATCTCTTCAGCTCTCCAGAGCCAGAGAGGAGGTTTTGGTGGTGGCCCCAGGTTCTCGTGTAACTCCTTTGTTCTCCCATCTCTCTAGAGCTTCGAGGAGGAGGGCTTCTCACCCTGGGTGCTTGCCTTCTCCCCCCATGTGTCCTTTCTCTGCAGTCCCAGAGGTGAAGGCTCATGCCCCTGCCCTTTCTGTCTGCTCTTCCTCTTCTTGGTGTCGCCTTCTCATTGTCAGCCCTTCTCCAGGGCTAGGAGGGGACAGCTCTGCCTCCTCTCCCTTGTCTGTAGACCCCTTGTTGTGCGGGCCATGAGGTACTGCTCCCCTCCCCCTTCTCTGTGTGCCTGTCTCTGCTTGTCTTTGAGCTTGGTGTGTTGGGTTGGGGAGGGTGTGGATATTACCATGGCAGGGAGGAGCCAAGGCTGACAGTGGTCGTGGGGAGGGGAAGAATGGAGAATAGCTAAGTGAAAGGGAGAGGCTGGCAGTGAGTGAGACAAAGGTTTGGAAAGTGGAGGGTGACCAGATGGCTGGCACTGTTCTCTTTCCAATGGTGGGAAGAAGAATTCCTCTTGCAGACAAGACTCTTACCTCATGGTCTCCTGAGCTGTGCTGGGATCCCTGGAGAATAAGACTGTGTGGTATTCTTTGCTCAGCCAGCTCCAGGGACTTGAAAACTCTGGAATGGCTAACTCTTATCCCATGCCAGCATGCACTCTGGTTTGTGGTTGGTGGGTGGAGTGCCAGGAAGGTGATGGGGCAGGGGCCAGTCTCTCACTCAGCTGGGAGGCAGGGTGCCTCTGAGAAGCTGGGCTGTGGAGAACTGGGGCTCTTGGGCTCCTCCTGATGCCTCTTCCTCTTCTTTCCCTTATCCCTCTAGCCTGCAGTGGGGACTATATGGAGCCTGAGAAGCCAGGCGCCCCGCTTCTGCCCCCACCTCCCCAGAACAGCGTCCCCCATTATGCCGAGGCTGACATTGTCACTCTGCAGGGTGTCACTGGGGGCAACACCTATGCTGTGCCCGCGCTGCCCCCAGGGGCGGCCGGGGATGGGCCCCCCAGAGTGGATTTCCCTCGGTCACGGCTCCGCTTCAAGGAGAAGCTTGGCGAGGGCCAGTTTGGGGAGGTAAGGAGGACCCCTGCCAGCCATCATAGTGTCTGACTCTATCTGGGGCTCTGACACCAGGAACCCATCGTTTGTGGCTGTGTTATCCCATTGACTCTATGACCTTGTTTCTCCAGGTGCACCTGTGTGAGGTAGAGAGCCCTCAGGATCTGGTCAGTCTTGATTTTCCCCTAAATGTGCGCAAGGGACACCCCTTGCTGGTAGCTGTCAAGATTCTACGGCCAGATGCCACCAAGAATGCCAGGTGAGGACCAGGGAGGGTATCTGGAAGAAGGAAGGGGAGGCCATGAAGAGCAGAGAGTGATCTGGAGAGAAATGTGGTAGAGACAACAGAGGAGTGTCTGGGGAAGGAGGTTTCCAAAACAGGCTCCCCCCACCTCCAATCACCAGTGAATCAGCATGTATGCCGGGGTGGGGTGCTGGTCCCCATGACCAAGGGGAGAGGTGCAGGTCAGCCCCATGGTGTCCCCACTACCTTCTGTCTGCCACTCCAGGAACGACTTCCTGAAGGAGGTGAAGATCATGTCGAGGCTCAAGGACCCAAACATCATCCGGCTTCTGGGCGTGTGTGTGCAGGATGACCCTCTCTGCATGATTACCGATTACATGGAGAATGGTGACCTGAACCAGTTCCTCAGTGCTCACCAGCTGGAGGACAAGGCGGCTGAGGGGGTCCCCGGGGACGGGGAGGCTACCCAGGGCCCCACTATCAGGTACCCACTTACCCAGGCTGGCCCTTCCCTGAGGGCTCCCAAGAGGGTCTCCTCCTCTCCCCTCGCTCCACCTGGTAGTAAAGAGGGGAGCATGGGGTAAAGAGGCAGGTAGAGTTTCCAGGTGGGGGGTCTGGGATGAGGATAGGTTTCTCCATGAACTTGAGGGGCAAAAAGGCTGGAGATGACTACAGTGAATGTGCTGAAGGGACTTGGACCCTGTCAGGAATGTCTCCATGCTGTCATCACCTTCATTGCCCGAGTGCAGATCAGGGAGCATAATAAAAGTGCTAACTCTCTGGGGTTGGATGAGCCAAGAAAGGATGTGTGGGCACCTCCCCACTGGCCTCCACCTGGCCTTCCATCTCTGCACAGCAAGTCAGTGTAGGCTGGCCCCAGGAAGTGGGAATCTGAGATGGGGTCAGATGAGCCCAGAGCTATCCCAGTGACCCTCTGTCCTTGGCTCCCTGACTCAGCTACCCGATGCTGTTGCACGTGGTGGCCCAGATCGCCTCAGGCATGCGCTATCTGGCCACACTCAACTTTGTCCATCGGGACCTGGCCACAAGGAACTGCCTGGTTGGGGAAAATTTCACCATCAAAATTGCCGACTTCGGCATGAGCCGGAACCTCTACGCTGGGGACTATTACCGCGTGCAGGGCCGGGCAGTGCTGCCCATCCGGTGGATGGCCTGGGAGTGCATCCTCATGGTGAGAGGCCCGAGGGAGGTGCAGGGCAGGGCACTGGCTGCCACTCGAAGTTCTGAGGTGTCGTTCAGACACTTGCATTTCCTGGACTGCAGTTTCCGCATCTATAAAGTGAGGGTTTGGACCAGTGCTGTCTATAAAGTCCCCTCTGGCTCAAGGGACTGGAGAATGCAGGGAGGTATTATGTGATAGCAAAGGGTCCAGGAGCCAAGAGTGGGTATGAGGGATGGAGTCAGGGTAGCAGAAATCAAGAGAGACAAGGGGAGGTGAGACCACAGATAGAAGGGGATGAGCTGGGAGCTAGTTAGGACAAGAAAATGGGCAGGACGATGGACAGGAAGGAGTGTAGAAGAGGGAAGAGGTAAGACCGAGGGCCTGAGGGAGGGAGGGCCGGGCTTATTGGGAAAGAGCCAGCTGAGGAGACACGAACATGGAGGGAGTATGGCCTGGGGAAGTGCTGAGTGGATGTAGTGCCTTTACCCGCCCCCCCCCCCATGACCCTTCCCCCCTTCGTGGGCAAGTGGGGAGGGGCTGTGTTGCCTGATGCCTTTCTCTGCCTCTGTTGCCTTATCCATGCACCAGGGCAAGTTCACAACCGCGAGTGACGTGTGGGCCTTTGGGGTGACCCTGTGGGAGGTGCTGATGCTCTGCCGGGCTCAGCCCTTCGGGCAGCTGACCGATGAACAAGTCATTGAGAACGCAGGGGAGTTCTTCCGGGACCAGGGCCGGCAGGTCAGAGCAGATGGGTGGGAAGATGGGGCCAGGGGGCTGGGCGGGCCAGAGCTTATCATCCTGGGGACTGAAGAACCTTTGTTTCCTGCCCTTTCGTCCACACTGCTGCCACAATGTAGGTGTACCTGTCCCGGCCACCTGCCTGCCCCTTGGGCCTGTATGAGCTGATGCTTCGGTGCTGGAGCCGGGAGCCTGAGCAGCGACCGCCCTTTTCCCAGCTGCATCGGTTCTTGGCAGAAGATGCACTCAACACTGTGTGAATCCTGACAGCCAGTCACCCCTCCCTCAGGGGATTCAGGGGCAGCCAGAGGCACTAAACAAGAGGAGCTAATGGCACCTCCACTCTCCCTGCCTAAGCGCCCTTCACCTATGAGAGAGGGGTGTGTGACCGCAGGTGGGCTGGGCCTGCCGGGGAGCTGATGACCTTCCTTCCCCAGACACACTCTCACATCACCTCCTGCTCCTTTTCTAGAAGCTCTCACCACCCACCCAGCTGGCCCTGTGGATGGGATCCTCTCATACCTCCTGTAGCCATCCTTTGGGGTAGGGTGGGGGCAAATACAAGGCAGACACTGGACATGGCCTGCTGGAGCACCTGGGCCCTGCTGGACAACACTGATTCCTGGACAGAAGGCTGTGGCCACCCCACAACCCCAGCCTCCAGCACACACTGGATCCCCACTGGCTGAGAATCTGGGGAGTGAGGAGGACAAAAAAAGGGAGAAAGATGTTCTCTTGTTCCTACTCCTGGAATTGTCCTCAGCTTTGGCTCTCCCACCTCCATCCTCTGAAACACTGGACCTGGGTGTGACCCCTGCCCCCGACCCCTACTCAAGCCCACCTCCCCCTACCTGCCATGTTGTGTAGCTAGAACTTCTAAGCCTGTACGTTTCTGTGGAATAAATACTGGGATTAGGGGGAAAGAGGGAGCAACGGCATATTGCCCTGGGGTTGGACATCTCTATTGTAGCTGCCACATTGGTTTTTCTAGAATCACTTGGGTTTGTATATTTTTGGGGGGAGAGAGACAGATTTTTACACTAATATATGGATCTAGCTCAATGCAATTTTAATCCCCTGCACTAGGCAGGTAATAATAAAGGTTGAGTTTTCCACAGCTGTGAGTAGGTTTCTTGGGGTTTTGGCAGAATCTGCTTCCTAGCCCTAGCTTCCCCATCCCTCTTTCTTCCTCTCCATTCCATTTCCTACCAAGTGTTTTGCCCAGCATAATGTTCTGTGTCTCCATAAACCAGGCCCTTGTCTGTGGGAACTGAGGTCCCATATGAATGTATGAACCTTGTCAACTCCAACACCAGCTCTGCAGGAGGACTGGAGGGAGGTGGGTTGGGCCTAGGGTCTTAATCTTGTGTGACCCATTGACCCCTCTGGCAGTCTGGAGAGGTCTACTGATTCCTCCTCAGAATTATGTTTTACGGGGGTTCCCTGGTGGTGCAGTGGCTAAGGCTTCAGTGCTATCAGTGCTGCGGCCTGGGTTCGATTCCCAGCCAGGGAACTACCCACATTAAAATAAATAAATAAATCAATAAATAAAATGAGGTGGGTTATTTTAAAAAAAAAATTATGTTTTAAAATCCATTAAAAGGGGTGTGTATATATACAGATATATGACTACAGAGGAAGTCAACTGAAATCATCCCAAAATGTTTTTAAAAATATTAAAATGTGCTTCTTTTAAATATATTTACTAACAAGATCTAGCAGCAGGTATAATTGACATTTCCAAATAGTATAACAATAATATTCTGAGGTTTCTACAACTGTAGTGGGATATGAAAATAGCTGTGACATCAATGTTGCACACACTGCTAATACTACTGAGGTTTTGTTTACATTCATAGTCGGAGGAAATGCAAAAGTTCAGTTAGAGATTCCTAAGAATAGAGGTATCTTTTCTAGCTCACATTCTAGGGTCCTCCCAACCCCCACCCCCTCCAAGGGTCTGGAAGACCCTGGTGGAGAATCCCTGGATTAGGCTGATGAAGTGTGAAAATCACCCAATGGGTGAGCTGTCTCGCTGGGAGCCAGTCAGGCATGTCTAACCTGTGTCCCAGAATGGCTTTGAATTCAGCCCAACACAAATTGAAACACTGAGATTTTTTTGTGACTTTTTTTTTTAAAGTTCATCAGCTATCCTTAGTGTATTTTATGTCTGGCCCAAGACAATTCTTCCATTGTGGCCCAGGGAAGCCAAAAGTTTGGACACTCTCTCAGAGGCTTGAAACGATGAGCCACAACCACCAAGATAATATTTAACAAAGAATTCAAATTTGGTTGGAAAGAAAAAAAAATCAGTTGCAAATATTAGAAAAGGCAGTTCCATCTTAATGGTAGTTCAAGTGAAATAAAGTCCCAGGGATCACGGTTGATGATATTCACAAAAAGAGTCAACTGGATAATGAGGATAACAATAAAGATAATTTAACCTTAAGTCGAATTAATAGGCCCTTGGGGTCCAGGGCACAGATCAAAGAGTCCTGCTGAAACATCAGATCACTGTGACCCATGATTTAAGGGGCACTGACAGGTCACGAGTTTAGAAGCTGGAACGCATAATGGTAAGCAATAGAAGCCATGCAGTGAGCTGAGAATTCCTAAATCTTTGAGCTTAGAACTCTCTTTGAAGCTCTAGTCCTGTGAAACCACCAAATGAAGTGCAAATCACTTCAGTTTCAGCAGGCTCAAACCTGCCCCTCCCACGCCATTTCATAACTCAGTGAATGGCAGCATCGTGCACTCACCTGCACAAGCCAGAAACCTGGGGTTCATCCTTCACACCCCTTTTCCCCTACTCTCCCCTCCCAAATCCAGTCTATCATGAAGCTCTGCTGACTCTGCTTCCCAGATTTCCTTTAAATTCATTTCTCTTGGTCTCTATCACCACCCTAGCGCACACCACCTCCATCTTGCCCAGACTTCTACAGTAGTCTCCCAGATCTGTTCCTGCTCCTCTCTGGTTTGTTTTCAGCCTTCCAGCCAGAGTGATCTGTAAAACACATAAATCTGACCCCATTCGTTTATTTCAAACCCTTTAATGACCTCCCATTGACTTTAGAACAAGAACAAAATCTTCTAGGCCAACTTTGGCCCCACTACCGTCAGGGTGGGTCCTTTCAGTTACTCCTACCACCTCAGTCCCTCCTACCACCTCAGTCCCTCCTACCACATGGCCTTTGTGCCATGCTGTTCCCCAACCTGGAACACAGTCCCTGCTGTCTCTGTTAACTCCTGCCTGCCTTCAACAATTTTCCCAACTTGCCCAACCAGGTCATATCCCCTCTTTATGCGCTCAGAACCCAGGACTCTCTTCTTTGTAGCAGTAACTATAGATATGGTTTTACATTTTAAAAAGATATTTATTGAGCATCTACTATGTGCCAGGTACCATCATTATTACATATTATATCTTATGAGGGCAGGCTGATAAATTTTGCTTCCATTATAATTTTTTTTTGTACATTAGACATATCTGGATATAACTGATTTTGTGTAGTCACATGGTATCTCCCCTCCATCATTCTTGACCTTGCACACAGATGCTGACATTTTTCACCCAGTGCACATTGAAATGGAAGAGTGTTCAGATGTTCAGTTCAAACAACATGCACTTATTGAATTCTTAACAGTGGAAAAAGTTCCTCCAATTTTTTGAAATTTTTAAAAAAGAAGTTGAGGATTTCTTTTTTCTTTTTGGTGAGGACTTCTCAAGATCATTACAGGTGATGAAATTTGGGTCCATCATTATGACCCTGAGAACAAAAGGCAGTCCATGGAATACTGCCATAAGGGATCATCTCAGCTGAAAAAATTCAAAACTCAGGTCTTGGTTGGGAATGTTGACTGTTTTTTGGAATTCTGAACATGTTGTTCTTGCAGACTCTCTTGAAAAAGGAACAATAATAAACTCTGAAGGTTATATTGAAACTCGTACAATCAAACAGATCGGAATAAGAAATGAAACACTTCTTCAACACCACAATGCCAGGCCTCACACAAGTGTAGCAAAAAGAGGTACAATTCAATGCCTGGACTTTTCCATGCTGCCACATCCACTGTATATCCCAGATCTGGCTGCTAGTGATTTCCACCTGGTCCCAAAACTAAAGGAACACTTGAAGGGCCAGTGCTTCATCTGTGATGAAGAGATGAAGTCTGCAGTGAGGAAATGGTTTCAAAAACAAAACGATCAACTTTTTTAAAGGATGGATGTCAAAAACTAGTGCAGTGTTGGTGGAAGTGTATTGAAGTATGTGGTGATTTTGTAGAAAAATAATAATGCAGCTTTGAAAATGAATGATGTAGGTAGATTTCATTAAAATATATTTTTCCATTCATTTTCTATTTAAGTGGAGGCAAAATTTATCAGCCCATTCTCATATTTAAAACTCGTATCATAAGAAGTAGCTGAAATTACTACCATTTCACAGAGAAGAAAATGTGTCTGTTACGTTCAGCACTTGCCCAAGGCAGCACAGTGGTATAGGGTGAAGTTGGCAGGAAGCAGCCTGCAGGCTCCTGGATCTCTGCTTTCTTTCTAGGATGCTGCCCGAGGGGAGGTCATGAACTCTAGATCACAGAAAGTTTTTCCAGCACAGGCTGGAGAGCCCAATTATGTGAAGGAGCTCTTTTCTGCTATTCAGCTCCTAGGAGCCCAGGCTGCTTTTCTCCCTGAAGGCCAGTTCCTGGAACTCTGCTCAGTTCCTGCTATCAGACACCTTGCCCTCATCCACCATATCCCTTCAAGCAGGGATCTCCATGAGAGCTCTGTGATGAGGGTAAGTTCTGTATCTGTACCATCCAATAGGTAGCCACTACTGAGTACCTGAAATGGGACTAGTGTGACTGAGGAAGTGAATTTTAAATTTTGTTTTACTTAAACAAAAATTAAAAAAACAAAACAAAACAAAAATTTGTTTTACTTAAATGTAAACAGCTATAGGTGGCTAGTTTTCCCTACATTGAAGAGTAGGGGTCGCCCCAACCCTCGGGCCATGAACTGGTACCAATCTGTGGCCTGTTAGGAACCGGGCCACACAGCAGCAGGTGAGTGGCGGGTGAGCTACCGAAGCCTCATCTGTAATTACAGCTGCTCCCCATTGTGTGCATTACCGCCTGAGCTAGGCCTCCTGTCAGATCAGTGGTGGCATTAGATTCTCATAGAAGCACAAACCCTGTTGTGAACCTGCGCATGCAAGTGATCTAGGTTGTTGCTTATGAGAATCTAATGCCTGATGGTCTGAGGTGGAGCTGAGGCGGTGATGCTAGCACAGGGAAGCGGCTGCAAATACAGATTAACATTAGCAGAGAGGTTTGGCTGCACAGAGACCATAATAAAGCAATTGCTTGCAGCTTTATATCAAAACCCAAGTGACAATTAAGCTGCATCTGGTGGCAGGCTTTATAATGACAAGTGAGTTATATAATTATTTCATTATATATTACAATTTAATAATAATAGAAATAAAGTGCAGAATAAATGTAATGTGCTTGAATCATCCTGAAACAATCCAACCCCTCACCCCTACCCTGCCATCTGTGGAAAAATTGTCTTCCATGAGACTGGTCCCTGGTGCCAAAAAGGTTGGGAACCGCTGCTGTAGAGAACTGTGGCTTGATCTAGCCAGCTCCCCACTGCTATGCATCAAAATGAAGCATATGACCTATCTGAGTTTTACAGATAAAAGCTTACAAAGATGGCATTGGATTATGTATATCATTTTGTAATCTGCTTTTCTTCCCCTCATGACAGGCCAGTAGGCATACAGTGACCTCCTCTCTGTGTTGTCTAGTATTCTACATGTTGCAAGGAACCACATTTTATCTAACAAACTCTTAATGATGGGACACTTAGGCTGTTTCCATTGTTTTCATAATAAAACAAACACACTCCAATAAACATCTTTGTATGTATATCTCTGCACCCAGGTGGGAGAATTTCAGTATGATACATTCCTAAAAGGGGAATTCCTAGGTCAAAGGGTAGTCACATTAAAATCTTTGGTATATATAGCCAAACTGCCCTTAAAAAAGCATATCTCTGTTAACCTTCAACAAAAGTATATAAGTATGCTCATATGCTCAAGTACACCAAGGCCAATACTGAGATTGTCAATCCTTAATTATTTTTTAATTGGATATGTTATTGTTTTTTTACTTTTCCTTAATTACTAGTAAAGTTGAGAGTTTTTTCATTTGGTTATAATTCATTTATATTTCTTCTGTTTATTCCCTGTTAGCTATCTGTCAAATCTTTCCACTGTTTTTTCTTTATCTTATTGTTTTGTAAGAGTTCTTTGTATTGTGTCCATTTTATCAAAGATGTCTTCCCAGACTGTAACGTGTACTTAACTGTACACATTTTAACTGTACTTAACATTTGCCACAAAGAAGCTCTGTCAGTTTTGTGTAATCATTTGAGGATTTTAACCATTGATTGCTAAAGAAATGGAACAACCAAACATGGGTAGGCTACAAAGCATGACAAGGTCTTACACAGTTCTTAGCATTTTAGTCCCTGGTCCCTGAAAAAAGTACTTCAATTCCCTGCTTTGGCACTTTCTAGCTGTCCGATCGTGGGCGAATTTTATCTCACTCAACTTTGGGCTTCTAGTCTGTAAAATGGGAATAATAAAACTTGCCTCATGAGAACTTAGGGAAGCCTGTAGCTCTGGTCTTGGCTGAAGACGTTCCCTTCCCTTTCCCTGCAATAGATTCGTAAGTCATATCAGAGCAATTTTTTACAATTGTGTTTATTAGGATCTTCTAACTAAACGGGAGGCAGAAGCATGGTTGACGTAGCAATTAAGATTTATTACTTAATGTGCCAAGTAAGGTGTATTTCAATTTTACCTGAGCAGCCGAACTCAAGGAACCCTGTTTCATGCGTCTCTAAAACTAAAGCGTTTCATCACCCACCAGTCTCCGTGCCTGCGTCAAGAAGTCCTCGGGGCACTTCTACTCCCGGGGTACCGCCTCCCATACCAGTAGGACAGACAAGCCGTTGGCGGCGTGGGTGGAGAGCGACGCGGAACCAAGTGGCTCAGCCGCCGATGTCCCAGACTATCACAATTAAAGGCCAGCCTCTTTCCTCGCGGCTTCCCCGCGGTGCCTTTTGGGAGCTGTAGTCCGACGTGCTTCAGCCGGCCCGCGGTGAGTAAGGACAAAACTCTATTTCCCAGTATGCACCGCGGCGAGCGAGTGCAGTGCCTATTCAATCCCTCCAATTTTTCCACGCCTTTCTTTCTCTGAATTCTCTCCACTTGGAACTCCTGTCTATAAAATCCTTGGTCGCTCTCCCCATCTTTTTTTCTCATTTTTCACCATTATTTCCCCTATTCCTCAGAACCAATGCGAGACACTGGCTCCGATTAAGAAACGGCTTGAGGCTCAGGTGCACGGGTTTGGGTTGGGGATCAACACCGAGTGGTACGGCGGCCGGGAGACGGTGCTAGAGTGTAAGAGAGTTGAGTGAAAGAGGAGTGGGAGGAATGTTGGGAAGTTAGGTCAGAGAGTGCGGATTAGGTTGAATGGGGTGAAGTTGTCTTTGGAGGGGAAGAGGGAGAGGAAAGAGGTGGAACTAGATTTGGGAGACATAGGGTGGGGGTGCGGGAGGACAGGTACTTCATTGCTGTGCCAAGCAGAAGTGGGGCCAAGAAATAGATGGGAAGGTCTGACAGATTTGGAGCTTACAGGCAGATCTGACCAAGAGAGATGGAAAGGAGAGAGGGATTGGGCTCAAACAAGTTTCGTCGTCAATGCTTAGTAAAGATGACATCATTGACTTGCAAAATAATTTTGCAAATATAGGACAATGAACAATTCTGTTACTTCAGAATTGAGAGAGGACTGGCATTGAGGCCAGAAGTGGGATGAGGAGGCAGGAAAGGAGGGAAAGTCAGTCAGGTTTGGGAGGAACAAGAGAAGATGAATGAGATGGGAAAGGAAACCATAGAAAAGATGGGTTATTGTGGGAGCCAGTGGATCTGGGATCAGCATGAGAAGGGTGAGGGGTGACACTGGCATGGATTGAGGGGTTGCATTTCTAACACTTGCATCTCTCAGGTGATGGAGAGCATCCCCTCAAGGGGTGGACTGAACCGAGTACACCTGCAATGCAGGAATCTGCAGGAATTTTTAGGGGGCCTGAGCCCTGGGGTATTGGACCGATTGTATGGGCACCCTGCCACCTGTCTGGCTGTCTTCAGGTGAGGATGCCCTTCCTGGCAGGGACTAGGTGGGGAAATGTAATGGGGATAAGTTATCATGAGTGGAAACTTAGTCCTAAGGGGCTTGGAGATGAAGGTGTGTCAGGCCAGATGGTGCTTGTGGGGGCAGCAAGACTGGTAAAGGTGTAGTGAATGGGAGGAGGTATCTGAGAGGTTAACATGCAGGGTGAGGGCAGTTGCTGATGGTAACCCATTATCTCTCCCCCTGCAGGGAGCTTCCATCTCTGGCTAAGAACTGGGTGATGCGCATGCTTTTTCTGGAGCAGCCTCTGCCACAAGCTGCTGTAGCCCTGTGGGTAAAGAAGGAATTCAGCAAGTGAGTGCTGTATTGTCAGCCAGATACCAATTTCTCAACAGATAGGTTTCCCAAACTGCTGTTCCTTGGAGGGTTTTTCAGGGAATACTAATGGGCACACCACCAAACTTGTAATTAAGTAAGTTTGGGAAACTGTATACTGTGTTTTCCCTCTTGGAGAGTTGTGAGATCTATAGGAAGGCTCTGGTAAGTGTAACAGTAAAGAAATTTGCCTTCGGAAGACACTGATTTCCATTCTGTGAAACAGTGACCCAAGGATCGCTAGTTCAAAAGCAGAAATGGAGGCCTTTATGGGCCTCCTGCTTTTTGTTCTTCAGACATCCCCGTCACCTCCCTGCTTCCGTTTCAGAGCTCAGGAGGAAAGCACAGGGCTGCTGAGCGGCCTCCGTATCTGGCACACTCAGCTGCTCCCTGGCGGTCTCCAGGGCCTCATCCTCAACCCTGTCTTCCGCCAGAACCTCCGCATTGCCCTTCTGGGTGGGTATGTCACCTCCGTCTCTTCCTGAGCTAGGCCAAGGGAACTGAGCTAGGCCAACTGAACTGAACTGGAGGAGGAGCTCCTTAGGGGCCTCTCTGGAACCTTGTGGGCTCTAACTTTGGGAGCTCCTTAGGAATAAGTTGGACCAGATGTCGCTGCATGCTGAAGGAAATGCTTCCCACATGGGACAAAGGTGGGAGGAGGGCAAGGAGCAGGTAGGGAACACAGACAGGGTTCCTTACTCTTGGCACATCCTGGCATAGGGGCAAGGCCTGGTCTGATGACACAAGTCAGCTGGGACCAGACAAGCATGCCCGGGATGTCCCCTCACTTGACAAGTACGCCGAGGAGCGATGGGAGGTGAGGACTTGGGACTCTGTACATCGGCTTATGTTCCTACTTCGCATGGACCCTCAAGGCATCTCTCTGTTCCCTCCCATTTCTCAGGTGGTCCTGCACTTTATGGTGGGGTCCCCCAGTGCAGCTGTCAGCCAGGACTTGGCTCAGCTCCTCAGCCAGGCTGGCCTCATGAAGAGGTGAGGAACCCAGAGCGACAACAGCTCTGTGCTCTGCCATCTCCTTGGGTCGCTGCTAAACTGAGTTTCCAGGTGGCTCAGGATTGGAGAGGGTTGAAAGAGGACAGCTGAATGGAGCACAGCCAGACATAAATCAAGAAAAGACATGATAGGACAAGTGGGGATGGTGGCTTTTCTGTGCACATTGTCCCTCTCCTCATCCCTAGTTCTGAGCCTGGAGAGCCACCCTGCATTACCTCTGCTGGCTTCCAGTTCCTGTTGCTGGACACCCCTGCCCAGCTCTGGTACTTTATGTTGCAGTATCTGCAGACAGCCCAGGTGAGGAGGCCAGGGGCTGCCTGCTGGCATGTTGTGCTCTTAGGACCTACCCACTGAGAGACCACTGCCTACAGACTGTTCCCTGATTTTCTCTCCTCTCATTTCTTCCTCCCATCCCCATCCCTCCCTCTTTGTCTCTGTCCCTTCCTCCCTAGAGTCGTGGCATGGACCTAGTAGAGATCCTCTCCTTCCTCTTCCAGCTTAGCTTCTCTACTCTGGGCAAGGTAAGCAGGGGGCTGGAGCTAGGGGGTTGGGTGGGTGAGCCGAAGGAGAGCGAGGTAGGAAGAGGAAATGTGGTTATGGGGCAACACAGTGAAATAAGAATGAACAAAGCACGACCAGAGATGGGAAAAGAGGGAGTGCTCATACAGGTTGGGAGGAGAGAATGGAATGTGTTTTGGACCCCAGCTGGCTACTTCTGTTCCACAGGATTACTCTGTGGAAGGTATGAGTGATTCTCTGTTGAACTTCCTGCAACATCTTCGTGAGTTTGGGCTTGTTTTCCAGAGGAAGGTATGAGCACCCACATACATGGCTCCTGGGGAAGCGGCAGGGTGGTATGTTGCCTTGGCCTTTGAAAAGATGTGGGATCTCAGGAGGCAGCAGGAAGCAGTTACCGGGACTGAATTCTTGGGTCCTTTAGGGGAGAGAAGTTGGGAGTTGAGGCTCTGCCCTGGGAGGGATCTGGTGTCTTAGGAAAGAAGACGGAGGGTGGTGACTCCTTAGAGCAGCATGTCCAACCTTTTGGTTTTCCTGGGTCGCATATGAAGAAGAATTGTCTTGGGCCACACATAAAATATACTAACACTAGTGATAGCTGATGAGCTAAAAAAAAAAAAAGGGGGTCACAAAAAAGTCTTAAAGTGTTTTAAGAATTTGTGTTGGGCCACATTCAAAGCCATCCTGGGCCAGAGGTTGGACATACCTGCCTTAGAGAGAGCCCTCTGCCTTTGCCTTCTATTCTTTCCAGAGGAAATCTCGGCGTTACTACCCCACGCGCCTGGCCATCAATCTCTCGTCAGGTGTTTCTGGGGCTGGGGGCACTGCACATCAACCAGGCTTCATTGTTGTGGAAACCAATTACCGACTGTATGCCTACACGGGTGAGGCACAGAGGGACCCTGGGACAGCAGGCGGTGGGTGGGAATGGGGAGGGGAAAGGAAGCAGGAAGGAATGCCAGGTTTTGTTCAACTTACCTGGCAGTTGTCAGAGTTTTCTGACATTCTCATCACATTTGAAAGAATGGCTCAAGGGAGACTGGGTGTGGGGTTGTCCTCCTCACCCTCTCTTCTTGTCCCTGGGTCAGAGTCAGAGCTGCAGATCGCCCTCATTGCCCTCTTCTCTGAGATGCTCTATCGCTTCCCCAACATGGTGGTGGCACAGGTGACCCGGGAGAGTGTGCAGCAGGCCATCGCCAGTGGCATTACAGCCCAACAGGTATCCTCACTTGGAGGGGTGGCAGGAAGACATTCTGCTTTTGGCATGTCAGGTACAGGATGGTCACTTTATGACAGGCTAGCAGCAGGTCTGTTACCATTGGTGTGGCTGAGTTGTCTGAGCACAGACTAGGCACATGAGAAGTCATGGTGAGGGGCAGAGCCTGGAGAGAGGAGGTACAGCTCTGAATTTGTGTCTCAGCACCACCATGTGCTAGCTGCACAGACAGCCTAGTTGCTTCATTTCTCTGAGCCTTAGTTTCTTCATCTGGAAAATGGAAATAATGAATTTTCATCTCACTGGTCTACTGGGAGGATTCAGTGTGAGAATAGCAGTAAAACATTAACTCAAAGCCTGCTATGCAGTAAGTGCTGCTGTTTTAAAGGGAAACAAAACAAGGCTATGCAAAGGGCAGATGTACCAGAGAAGGACTAGTAGACATGACACCAGTGGGAACAGCAATTTGGCACAACAGCTGAACGGGGAATAGGTTGACAGTAGGCATGTGTCTGAGTTATTAAACAGTACGTTGATGTTCCACTGACATTAAGTGACGGCCAAGATGGCTTTCCTGCCCTTTCATTCAAGTCTTTAATCCCATTCTTGTTTGTTTTCCTAGATCATCCATTTCCTAAGGACAAGGGCCCATCCAGTGATGCTTAAACAGGTACAAATAGGTACCAAGCTGCTAGACAGCCCCTGGCATGTGGTGATAAAGTGATGGAAGAGAGAAATGAGCTTCCAAATTTGGGCTATGAGTGGAGGGCTAGGGTTGTCTGAGGCAGTATTCCTGAATCTTACAGCATCCCTTGCCCCTGCAGACACCTGTGCTGCCACCCACCATCACAGACCAGATTCGGCTGTGGGAGCTGGAAAGGGACAGACTCCGGTTCACAGAGGGTGAGTGGCGTCTGATGCTTAGTTCTTGGTCATTGGCCAGAGCAAGAACAGTTCAATCTCTATGAGCTGAAAAAGTCATTCATGCATTTTATTTTTTGTTTGCTGCATGGGCTGGGAAAGAAAAGCTGGCAAGACACTTTTTATTTTGGGGTGAATCCATAGTAGTAAATAAAATGTCTCAAATCAGTGCAGTTTGGATTTAGCTAGAAGGAAATTGGGCAGGGATAATTCACAGTAATTTCTCTGGTTCTGGTGAGCATTAATGGGTTTTCTGTGTATAGTGTTGCCTTCCTGAATATGGTTGGGTCACACTAGTGTTCAGATGAACCCTGGGAGAGACAGGCAGAGGATTAGTTTTTAAATGGTGGTGGGTGGCAATGGCAAGGCCAGACCACTACCCTGAGGCTGCCACGCAAAGGTTCTGCACCGCAAGTCCTTCTCCTGCCTTCTCTCTCCCCACCTCTCCTGTCCTGTGGACCCTAGGTGTCCTGTATAACCAGTTCCTGTCGCAAGTGGACTTTGAGCTGCTGTTGGCCCATGCGCGGGAGCTGGGCGTGCTCGTGTTCGAGAACTCGGCCAAGCGGCTCATGGTGGTGACGCCTGCTGGGCACAGCGACGTTAAGCGGTTCTGGAAGCGACAGAAGCACAGCTCCTGAGTGCGGCCTAGGATCGGGCGGGGCGGGACCCGCGAGTCGAGTCGAACAGTCGCGTGGAGGAGGGCGCGGCTCCGGAACTCAGGGTTGTTTTTTTTTTAAATTTACACCTGGGGACTCTGACTGTTTAATAAAGTTTGTGAAAGTGAGCCATGCAGCCCCGTACTGCTCTCCGCCGGGCTTCAGCTATCCACCGCCAAAAGAGCTTCCCCGGGCCTTCGGCTGCCATTGGGTCGGGAAGGGAAGTGGGTGGGGCCGAGCAGCCATTGCGCATGCGCCCGACCGGAGCCCTTCCTCCCTGCGACGAGCTGATCCCGGGTCCTGTTCCGGGGTCGAGTTGGTGGTGTTTTCAGTTCCTGCTTTGTCCGCCGTCCCTGCCGCTGGGCGCCCTGGGATAGCGGAGGGCTCGCCCGGTGAGCGCGCGCCAGTGCGGCCTCCGGAGGGGTGGGAGGCGCTGCGGGGCCCGGGCCCACACGGTGGGACGCGCGGGTCTGGGGGTAGCGCGGGCAGCGTCTGAGCAGGCCGAGATCGCACTAACTGGCAGCACTCTTGCTGTCTCTCCGGCGTGCAGATGTCATCTTCTTGAATCCTTTACCCGTCCGTGTGTCAGCGGTCACTCCCACGCCGCACAAGCATAGGCTGAGGGCTAGAAACTCTGACCTCTTCTGCACTAGAAGAGCCCTGTTTCTCGTGGCTCTGGGATTCTTTTACTGTCAACATCGTGCACTGTAGTCCTTACGGAGGATGGGTTGTGTGGGAAAGGATAGATTCTTAAAGTAACACCAGTGCTAATAGGCAGAGAGCAATGAATAGGGTGTGATTTTAGGGGATGTGACCCTCCTACAGCCCCATATCCTAATGGGCTTTGTCTATCTGGTACAGATCTTGGCCCCTTTCCAAGCACTCCTGATGCCTCATTTGCCTCTGACCTCTCTTCGACAACCACTTTGGGGGCTGAGGTCCTCCTCACGGGGCCTCCCCAGGTTTCATCCCCTTTCTACCCAGTCAGAGCCCCATGGATCCCGATCCCCCATCTCCCGAAGGAACCGTGAAGCAAAACAGAAGCGCCTGCGAGAGAAGCAGGCAGCACTAGAGGCTGGGTTAACCCGGAAGAGCAAGGTTAGGGGTCATATAGCTTGTCCTTGGAGGGAGGGGGCTGGAGGAGAGACTGGATTCCAGGTATCTGGGTTATACTGAGAACCCTTCTGGGTTCTGCCCCCAGTCACCTGCAGAATCCAGCAAGGCATGGACTCCTAAAGAAATAGTATTATATGAAATCCCCACGGAACTTGGTGAAAAGAAAGGTAACTAGGAATCTTGAAGGCCTATTTGCTCACATTTTCATTGTCCATTTGGTCTGCTGAAATGCAGCCTGGGAACAATGCTCCGGAGTTACTGTAGCTCTCCTGCCTCCACAGATACCTCTGGGCCACTGCCTGCTGCGTACAGTCCCCAATATGTGGAGGCTGCCTGGTACCCTTGGTGGGTACGAGAGGGCTTCTTCAAACCGGAATATCAGGTTAGTGCCTGGCAGGGAGGGGTACTAAACAGTCCCCAGGACAGAATGGCCCTTGAGGTTGGTGGACACAACTGAGCCTCAGAGTCTGGACCTCACAGCCAGCCACATTGGAGAGCTTGTCTCCTGCCCCTGGTGTCTCCAACGCATTCTCTGGGCAGGTTTTCCCTTCCCTGTTATTTGCAGGACAGTTCTTGGAGTTCTTTCTGCCTTGGAGATACCAGAGGTTGCCCTTCCCTCAGGTAACAGCCAGTTCTCTCTTGCCCTTTGACATTGCTCCTTCCTTCTAGACCAGGCTGCCCCAGGCCACAGGGGAGATCTTCTCCATGTGTATCCCACCTCCTAATGTCACTGGCTCCCTGCACATCGGGCACGCACTGACGGTGGCCATCCAGGATGCTCTTGTGCGCTGGTGAGGGGAGTGGGGCTGCTTGGGTTCTTGGAGGGGAAGGAGTAAAGGTAGACATGTGAGCTCAGGTTCACCTGAGGGTGTTTCTATTGCAGGCACCGGATGCGTGGGGATCAAGTGCTATGGGTCCCTGGCTCTGATCATGCAGGAATTGCAACCCAGGTATGTCTTCTGCCACTTTTTCCTTTTCTTGAATGAAAAATTTCTTTTCTCAAAGTGACCTGATTCTGTTTGCTCCCTAATCTTACTGTAGGCAGTGGTGGAGAAACAGCTGTGGAAGGAACGAGGTGTAAGGAGACATGATCTGAGCCGGGAAGATTTCCTCAGGGAGGTGTGGAAGTGGAAGGAGGCGTGAGTGTATGGCGGGGGTGGTGGGGGGTGATGGTGGTGGGGTGGCGCTGAGACCACAGGGGTGGGTCCTTGCTTCCTAGCCACTTTCCTAACGTATGGTCACTCTTCCCATCCAGCCCTTAATAATTCCCCAACCTCTGGAGACTTGAATTCTGGAGACTTTTAGCATTTGGTGGGGTCTCCAAGTTGTGTGTGTGTGTGTGTGTTTGTGTGTGTTGTAGTACATTAAGATGTGCATATTTATGTGTGCATGTGCGTATTTATATGTGTATGTGTACACACACACACACACACACACAATCTCTCCCTCTCACTTAGTACATTTCATCATGTCGTCTACTCACCCATCTCCACCTTCCATCTGCTTGAAGTGACCCTCATTTACGTCTGTTACCACATGCAGTCTTCTCTGTAAAGCTTCTTTAGATTTCCCACAAATTGGCTGCCCCTTCCTCTGTTATTGTAGAACTTTATGCTTCTTTTTAAAGTCATAGAAGGTTCTACACTGGGTTTGAATCTGTTTCCGTTAGCTTCTAGAGGCTAGATTAATGCCATACTCACTCTAGCCCCCAGCACTGTGGGCTCTCACTGGGCCTGGTACATTGTTTATGCTCAGTACATGTTTGCTGACAAAAATCTCTCTGGGCACAGTAAAGGTGGAGAGATCTGTGAGCAGCTCCGAGCTCTGGGGGCCTCCCTGGACTGGGACCGAGAGTGTTTCACGATGGATGCTGTGAGTGTGCTATATTGGGCAAGTGTTCTGATTCGTGCAGGGAGGTGGGTTGCTGTGTGTGCTGGGGACAGCAGGTGGGTGTGCCTGGGTCCCCTAGTGGGCTGATGGGCTGAGAAGGGGCTGTTGGATGTGGACACTCAGGCCATCATTCCAGGGCTCCTCAGTAGCTGTAACTGAAGCTTTCGTGCGGCTCCACAAGGCAGGGCTGTTGTACCGGAGCCGGCAACTTGTCAACTGGTCATGTGCTTTAAGATCAGCCATCTCAGATATTGAGGTGAGGAGAGAAGGAGAAGCAGGTTTGTGGGAGTTTTGAGGTGGTCTGCAGCCAGACTGCCTGGATGTGAATCCAGGTCCTGCCACTGACCAGCTGTGGGACTTCTGGCAGGCTCTCAGCCTTTCCAAGCCTCAGTTTCCCTAATCTGTAAGTCAGGGCTGATGGGAATCCTGTGTCATGGGGGTGTTGTGGGCACGAAATGAGAACTCATAGAAGGCGCTTAGTGCAGCACCTGAATGTAGTTAATTGCTCAGTGAATGTTTGTGACTCACTGTGCATTAGCTGAAGGCCGAGGGAGGTGTGCGGCTTGTAGACAGACAGGCTGCAGAGGGGCTGGGTGGGGGAATGAGTGCAGTAGGAAGCCTGGCTGTGAGCCTTGCAGAAAGGCTGCACTCAGACCCTGCTTCTTCCACACCTGCAGGTGGAGAGCCGGTCCCTGTCTGGCCGCACGGAGCTTCGACCACCCGGCTGCCCCACTCCTGTGTCTTTCGGCCTCCTCGTTTCTGTGGCCTTCCCCGTGGATGGAGAGCCTGGTGAGGCCTGTCCTTGGAAGGGTTAACCGCTGATCTCTGCTTCCCTTTTTTCTTGAGCTGGTGTTGGGCTAATGGGAGGGAACCCATTAGCCTGTTTCCCACATGAGCTGGTAGGAGGGGCATAAGGAACCCTGGAAGTATTTACAGTTCTGTGGACACTTACCCTGGCTACTCTGGGCCACGTGAGAAGTGTGCACTGCTCTTTGGGAGCTTAGTGTAATTCTGCAGGAGGCTGCTGCCCCCGAAAGAGAAAAGATCAGTTCTAAAGTGTGGTTTGAACAGTAGGTGTTCTGGAGAGTTCAGAGAAGGGAAGGTAGATGAGCTGGAACAGAGGAAGTTTCTTCCAGGAGTGGCTGGTGCTAGCATTTGTGATTAGGGCATTGAGAACCCCCAGTGTCCCCTGGGTACCATGCAAGGGTTCTGACTGCCTTTATTAATGCCATCCCCATTTCTCCCATGCCAGTTGTCAAGGAATTAGCATCAGACACCCTTCCAGGCCTCTGATCACCAGTTTCCATGGAAACCCCAGATTCCTATAGACACTGGTCTTAATCTTACCTGCTCAGCCTTGACTGCTCCCTGTCCCCTCCCTTTTCCAGTTTTGGCTTTAACTATATCTGGGTGAGGGGTGAGGATGATAAGTAGCTATACGTGCTTGAATTTTGTATTTAGACATAGAGGTCGTGGTAGGAACCACGAGGCCAGAGACGTTGCCTGGAGATGTGGCTGTGGCAGTTCATCCTGACGACACCCGATACACGGTAATGCCCAGTGCTCCCTGCCCCTGGCCTCCTACCCACAGCTGTCATTTCCCTTCCTCCTAGGGTGGCAGCACCTTCTCTCCTGCTTCCATTTCCTTTTCCTAAGACTTCTCTCAGCTCCAATGGCCCTGAGCCTGCTCCCTTCTCTTCTTGACGCCGCACTTCTTCTCCATCTCGGGGGCAGAGAGAGTACGGCCTGTGAGCCAAGTCCGTGCTACTGTCTGTCTGTCTGCACCACACTCACGAGCTGTGTCCCATCTCCATCTGTGTCATCACCTCCATCACGGGGGCAGGCGGAGTGATTGTGCAGGGACTGTTTGCCTCTTGGCCCACAAAGCCTAAAATATTCACACTGCAGTCCCTTGGGAAAATACTTGCTGACCCCACCTCGGGCTCTTGACCTCTGGTTCTCACCCTCTTACTCACTGGGTTCTCATGCCCTGCCCAGACCTACTCCACACACGTTCAGACCCTGATCCCTTCCTTTCAGCATTTGCATGGGCGACAACTTCGTCACCCACTGACAGGGCAGCTTCTCCCCCTCATCACAGATGCCGCTGTCCAGCCATGTATGGGCACAGGTGAGGAGTCAGGGGAAGGCGAGAAAGCCAGGATGCTGGTGGGGTGGGGCGTGGAATCTCCTAGAGCCTAGTTGGAGAGGGTGGTGGGGTCCGAGAGGGAGGCGCAGAGAAGAGAGGGGAGGGACGGGTGAGGGTGAGGACAGGACTCCTGGAAAAGCAAAAGCCAGGGTCGGGGTTCAGTGCTCAGGGCAGCTCTGCTCCCCCAGGGGCAGTGAAGGTGACTCCAGCTCACAGCCCTGCTGATGCTGAGCTGGGGGCCCGACATGGCTTGAAGCCCTTGAGTGTCATCTCGGAGGATGGGACCATGACCTCCCACTGCGGGGACTGGCTTCAGGTGGTGCCGGCTTCAGTGTTATCAGTGTTATCCCATCCTTGGGGGGCACCCTCCTTCCCTCCTCCCCTCTCCCACTTATTTTTTAGAGGCCTTTACCTTTACTACTGCCACTTTTTTCCAGGGACTTCACAGATTTGTGGCCCGGGAAAAGATTGTGTCTGCATTGAGGGAGCGTGGCCTCTTCCGGGGTGTCCAGGACCAGCCCATGGTGCTGCCCATGTGCAGGTACCCCCATATTAACTTCTTTACTTAGGGCAGCCCCCGGAAGGAATGACATGGGATGGGCCTGGTACCCCTTATGCTAGAATACGGGCTCTGTGTCAGTTTTCTTGGCTGCTGTGTCCTCAGTACTGAGGGCCTGGCACGTCTGTCATAGGGTCCCTGACCCTGGGGAGGGGCCCAGGGCTGGAGTGAGCTCAGCTCCTGTCCCTTTCAGCCGTTCCGGGGATGTGGTAGAATACCTACTGAAGAGCCAGTGGTTTGTCCGCTGCCAGGAGATGGGGGGCCGAGCTGCCCAGGTGAGGCTGCACTGCAAGGCGGGCCTGGGGGCGGGGGCTCCCTGAGAACAGGAATGGAGAAACAGGTAGCCTGCCCCCACAGGGCTCTCTAGCTGTGACAATGGAGGGGATAGCTATGGGAGAGGAGGGAGAGGAGGCAAGGTGGCCCAGAATGGGCGGGCGCGTGTCCTTACTCAAGCCTCGAATCTTCTCAGGAGGTTGTGTCCCATCCTGGGAGGGTTGTGGATATGGAAAGCACTACTAAAAGCCCCCTTCCTCCAGGCTGTGGAGTCGGGGGCCCTGGAGCTCAGCCCAGCCTTCCACCAGAAGAACTGGCAGCATTGGTTTTCCCACATTGGGTAAGGGGGCAGGCTGCTGTCCTTGAGGTGCGGGGGACCCACTGGCCATGCTGAGAAATTACTTGTGTTTATGCTCTTGACAGAGACTGGTGTGTCTCCCGGCAGCTGTGGTGGGGCCATCAGATCCCAGCCTACCTGGTGGTTCAGGAGCCTATGAAGGTAGGTAGGAGGAAAAGCACAAGAGGGCCGGGCCAGGAAAGAGCCTTAAGCACAGGAGTCAGAGGACCTTCATTCAGTGCCCTCAGCTCCCCGCCTTTCTCGTGCTTGGAGCCTCAGTCCTGTAACCAACCTACCACGTGTGGCTCTGGGGCTGGCCTGGAATTCTCCATCTCACCGCCAGGGGGCCCCGTAAGAAACCGTGAGACTCAGAGGTAGAGAGGTTTCCCACCTGCCAGGTGTTCTTCCTCACGTTGCCGCCCTCCACCCTCCGCCCCGCCCCTCCCGCTACCCCCCACCCCGCCCCCGCCCCACTGGTTCTGCAGGCTGACGGCGAGGACTGCTGGGTGGTCGGGCGGACAGAGGCTGAGGCCAGAGCAGTAGCTGCAGAACTGACAGGGAGACCAGGGGCGGAGCTGACCCTGGAGAGGGGTGAGTGCCCAACCTGGGAGGCCGGAGAGTGCGGGAGGGCACCTAGGTCTTGGAGAGGTGAGGTTGGGAAGTCTGGGGTGGGGGTTGGGTCAAAAGGGTGGGCAGCGGCTTGGGTTCTGGAAGCTGAGGTTCCAATTGTCTCCATTTCCTTCTCTGTTTTTCAGACCCTGATGTCCTGGACACATGGTTCTCTTCAGCTCTTTTCCCCTTTTCTGCCCTGGGCTGGCCCCAAGAGGTGAGGCAGGTTGAGAGGAAGAGAGTGAAGGTGGGGACAGTGGAGGAGATGCTTGGGCCACTGAGTGTCTCAAGGAGATGGAGCCCAGGGTTGACTGCTTCTTTTTTCCCTCCTAGACTCCAGATTTCACTCGTTTCTACCCCCTGTCACTTTTGGAGACGGGCAGTGATCTCCTGCTGTTATGGGTGGGCCGCATGGTCATGCTGGGGACCCAGCTCACAGGGCAGCTCCCCTTCCACAAGGTAACAGCCCTCCAGTGCCCTGTCCCTGTCTGTAGCTCCCCAGGTTTTCCAGACCTACTGTGATGCTTTCCATGTTCCCAATTCCTATTTCCTGATTTACTTCCTACCCTAACCTCTAAAGCACAGAAGCCAGAGATCCCAAGGGATCCTCTAGAGAAAGGCTCTCCCCTCGGCTGACCCCTCCATGCCCACAGGTGCTTCTTCACTCCATGGTCCGGGACGGGCAGGGCCGGAAGATGAGCAAGTCCCTGGGGAATGTGCTGGACCCACGGGACATCATCACTGGGGTAGAGCTGCAGGTCAGGGTGAAGAACTGGCGAAGGATGGGTGTGTGGGGGAGGGAGGGAGCCTGAGGAGAGGAGCCGGCAAGGGAGTGGGGGACAGTGGGTGGACCTTGCTGGGACAAGGTCTTAGACTGAGGCCAGTGATCCATCCCAGGTGCTGCAGGAAAAACTGAGGGATGGGAATTTGGACCCCAAAGAGTTGGCGATCGCGGCTACAGCCCAGGTGCGTCCCCAGTGTCTGCCTCATCTGGGCACTAGCTCACAGCCCTGGTTTCCTCTGTCACCCAGGCCTGGGGCCCTGCAGCTTCATAGGCCTCTGCCAGCCTCCCCTCCCTCTGGTTACAGAGAAAGGACTTTCCTCATGGGATCCCCGAATGTGGGACGGATGCCCTGAGATTCACCTTGTGCTCCCACGGGGCTCTGGGTAAGCTCAGCAAGGATATGTTGGGGCACACAGAAGGGCTGGCAGGGCTGGGGGCTCCCTGTGCCACTGCTGTCCACCTGGCACACTCCCTCCTTTCTCTCCCTCCCAGGGGGTGACTTACACCTGTCCGTCTCTGAAGTCCTGAGCTCTCGACGTTTCTGCAACAAGATCTGGAACGCGTTGCGCTTCATCTTCAATGTCCTAGGGGAGGAATTTGTGCCACAGCCTGCAGAGGAGGTGAGAGAGGAAGAGGTGCTTGGGAGTGGGGCAGTCTGATGTCCGAGGTGGAAAGGGGCAGCTGGAAGGAAAGGTGGAGGAGTAGGAATCCAGCTGCCCCCCTCCTGCAGCCCCCTTTTACCTGCAGCTGTCCCCCTCATCCCCCATGGACGCCTGGATGCTGAGCCGCCTGGCCCGCACTGCCCATGAGTGTGAGCGAGGCTTTGTCACCCGAGAGCTTCCGCTGGTTGCCCACACCCTGCACCACTTCTGGCTCCACAACCTCTGTGATGTGTACCTGGTGAGTGGGGCAGGCCGGGTGGGGCTCTGCATCCTGATGACCTGCTCCTCAGCCCCTTGAGATGCGGGTCCCTGGTGAGATCAGGGCAGAAAAACGGATGAGACAGGAATCCCAGCTCCCCTCCTCTGTGGACCTGGCCTCGTCACTGTTCCCTGCCTGTCACCTGGGGAGAGACTTCTAGAAAACTGAGTGACAAAGCAGAGTCAGGAGGCAGGTGGAGCTTCTTTCTTAGTGTCTGTGGTTGGGCAACCAGGAGCTCTGAGCAGATAGGAGGCAGCGTGGTAGTCTTCAGACCATGGGTTCTCACACTTGATCTGTGAGAGAATCACGGGGAGGGAGAGCTGGTTAACCCCCAGTGCTGGGCCCCACCCACACCCCAGAGTGCTCATGTATCAGGTTGGGTGGGCTGGCCAAAACTCATTTCTTGTCTCAGGTACTGCTGCTAGTTCAGGACGCTGCCCTAGATCTCTGTTTCTCAACCTTTTTAAAAACCTGTGTCGTTTTAATAAGCAAGAAACTCAGTGCTTTTCTGTGTTAACTACACAACCTTCCTGACCATTTTATTCCCCACCCACCTCCAAGAATCCCTACCCTAGATTTCCCCTTTGCATGGGACAGCTGATGGTGTCTGGAATGCTGCGTGCTTCTGACCCACAGTGTTCTGGTTCCTGACTGGTAGGGCAGCGAATGTGGGAGGAAGGTCACGGCTGCCCAGCCCCTCCTCTGACCCCCAGCTTCTCCCCAGGAGGCAGTGAAGCCTGTGTTGTCGCACTCGCCCCGCCCCCCTGGGCCTCCCCAGGTCCTGTTCTCCTGCGCTGATGTGGGTCTCCGCCTCCTCGCTCCGCTGATGCCCTTCCTGGCTGAAGAGCTCTGGCAGAGGCTTCCCCTGAGGCCTGAGGGCCCCCGTGCCCCCAGTATCTCTGTTGCCCCCTACCCCAGTGCTCACAGCCTGGTGAGTTGCATCCCTGGTGTTTTGGAGTGGGACGGCTGGTGGAGGAGGGTCAGTACTAGGTGGCAGCTTTCTGAAAGGGGTTGCTGCTGCAGGGTTGTTGACAGTCGTTTGTCTGTTACTGTGCAGTCTTTGGAAGGACTGTTTCTGCAGCACTGCCTTGGAGTGCAGTGTCAGCACTGTGGATGAGAGCAGGCTGATACTTGCTGGCTGTGTGCCTTAGTTTCCCCATCTTTAAACCAGTGGTAGTAGTGGCCCATTTTGTGGTTGTGAAGAGGATGAGATGTTAGGAATGGGTATCCCAGAAGTCTCAGTGCAGTTTTAAGCTTTAATGACTAGAGAAAGATCAATGCAGCAAACTTACTCAAAGATCATTTTCAAGCTTAACTAAATTTTTTTACTTACTTGGTTCTGTGAGTTTTGAGTAATGTTTTAAACCAGGGGTGTCCAACCTTTGTCTTCCCTGAGCCACACTGGAAGAAGAATTGTCTCAGGCTACGCATAAAATACACTAACATTAATGATAGCTCATAAGCTAAAAAAAAGGTTTCAAAAAAATCTTTTAATGTTTTAAGAAAGTTTATGAATTTGTGTTGGGCTGCATTCAAAGCTGTCCTGGGCCTCATGGGCCACGGGTTGGACAAGCTTATTTTAAACTTTAGTTTTGGTTGGTTGCTGTCTTCAATCAGGCTGACTAAGCAGACATCAATTACTGATCATCTGAGAGCTTAGATGACTCCCCAGTTTTGGGTATGTTCTGTCCTTAGTGTTGAAATTTTTGTGTGGTGAAGAGAACAGATCCTGCTGCCCTGAGGAGCTGTGGGTGGGCCGTTAGAGGAGAGAGCAGGAGAGTCCATGTAACCTCCCAGGGGTCTGCTGGTCACTCTGGGTCCTGTCTGCAGGAGCACTGGCAGCAGCCCGAGCTGGAGCGGCGCTTCTCTAGGGTCCAGGAGGCTGTGCAGGCACTGAGGGCGCTCCAAGCCACATACCAGCTCACCAAGGCACGGCCCCGAGGTGAGGCGTATCCTGGGACCCTGGGTCCCTGAGAGTCTGGAGGGCAGAGCCCAGACTAGGCAGTGCAGGAGAGGAAGGGTGGCTGGGTCTTAGGCCCTGATCCTGAGGTCCCCTCTCCTCCCCAGTGCTGCTGCAGAGCTCCGAGCCTGGAGAACAGGGCCTGTTTGAGGACTTCTTAGAGCCCCTGGGCACCCTGGGCCGCTGTGGGGCCGTGGGCCTCTTAGCTCCAGGCGCTACAGCACCCTCTGGCTGGGTCCAGACCTCACTCAGTGACACCATTCAGGTCTACCTGGAGCTGCAGGTACCCAGAGGACACTGGAGGGAGAGTGGTGGTCAGAAATGATGTTGTGGGGAGGGCAAGGGGTGAGTTCTGTGAAAGTGGTGGTGGGGCATAGCATGGGGAGGAGGGTGGTGCTGGGCCTGCTGCAGATGTTATCCTCCTCCCACAGGGTCTGGTGGACCCCCAGACGCATCTCCCTCTGCTGGTGGCTCGAAGACACAAGTTGCAGAAGCAGCTGGATGACCTTGCAGCTCGGACCTTGTCAGAGGGGGCGGCCGAGACACAGAGACAGCAGTGGGTGAGTCTGGGTGAGGCCCCAGGATGCCCACGTGCCTGAGGAGTATGGACGGGATGGTGGGCCTCATACTGGACCCTCACCTGCTTCTCTCGTCCAGCTTTCTTCCCTCCGACTGGAACTGGCAAAACTGGACAAGGCGGCCTCTCACCTCCGACAGCTGATGGATGCGCCTCCCAGCCCCAGGGCACCCTGAGCTCTTGAGGACAAACTGATCTGGTGCCATTGCGATGGGACCTCAGCGACGATGTGGTCACCCCCTCATTTCGTAACTGAGGAAACAGACTGGCTGGGTCAGAATGACTGTGGGTCACGTGAGATGCTCACATTCCTGCCCCAGCTTCCCTCCTGTGCTTCCCACCTGGAAGTCTAGCATGAAGATACTCAGATGAACTTTTACAGTCTCAAACCCATCTGCCTGTGGTTTTTTTATCCCTCTTTTCCCTGGCGGTGACTTAATTGCCCTTCAGTTGTTGCTTGAGACTCCAGCCTGGGGGAGGAGGAGGGCAACCTCTCAGCCTCAGGCTTGGGCCACATGAGAGTGAGGGTCGTGGGCAGGACTGCCTCAAGGGAGGAAAGGGGCTTTCCAGTGGGGCCTTGCACAGTGAATGGGGTCCCCCTACTTCCGAGACCTACTGACAATACCCTGAAGTCTGCAGGTCCTTCTCTGCTTACCACATTGAAGCTCCCTCCTTGGCTTTCTCCTCAGGGGTGCTGAGAGCAGCAGGGACTCCTCTAGGTTTGAGGAGCTGCAGGGTGTGCTGAGGGTTCAGTGCCCCTACCCCTTCTGTATACCTGAGACCAGAGTGCCAGGGACACACTGCCCAGCCCCTGAAGGAGGTAACAAGGATGTGCAGACGCCCACCTGCCCACCCAAACACCTTATCTCATCTCAGTGGAATTCAGGGGGCTCCGTGCCCACATTCCATTCTGTCCAGCAACTTCTAGTAGCTACTATTTATGGCAGGCCTGTCACAGGCTGGGGCCTCCCTGGTGCCATTTAATCCTCCCGAGAACCACAGAGGTGGGTGTTCTCATGTTCAGAGAATAAAAGTTGCTTGTCCAAAGTATCAACGGAGATGCAACCCAATAAATTAACATGCAGGTTCTTTCTGGCTGCTGTAACCAAGCTTCAGCTTAGTCAGGTGAATGTCCACACATCTGGAGTGCTCACACAGTAGCAAGGAGGAAGAAAAATAGGATTAAAAGGGGTGTGGGCCCCCATTGTTGAAGAGCCCCTCGCTGCTTCTGCCCAGCAGAAGAAATGTCCATCTCATCTAAGGGGAAGAGGAGTGAGAAGTGAAGTTGGGCGTGAGTGGTGGAGTAGCAGGCAGAGAAGGCTCAGGTGGATTATCTCCAGGTATGTTATCCAAAATGGTAGTAGCCATTTGACTGTGTAAAGCAGGGGTGTCTAACCTTTTGGCTTTCCTGGGCCATATTGGAAGAATTGTCTTGGGCTACACACAAAATACACTAATGATAGCTGATGAGCTGAAAAAAAAGTTTGCAAAAAAATCTCATGTTTTAAGAAAGTTTATGAATTTGTGTTGGGCTGCATTCAAAGCCATCTGGGACGCCATGCAGCCCGTAGGCCACAGATTGAACAAGCTTGATCTAAAGTAATTAAACATTCAGTACCTCACACTAGCCACATTACAAGTGTTTCATAGCCACATGTGGCTAGTGGCCACCATGTTGCTCAGCATAGGTTCTAAAACATTTCCATCATCATGGAAAGTGCTGGTCTACAACATGGTGGGCTGTTGCAAGGACTTTGTTACCTCCCCTCTGAAATGGCAGCTCTTTTCTTTTTGAGGATATTACCAGGAAGTTGCATGCTTCCTTTCTACCTGCATCCTATTGGGCAGAACCTAATTACATGGCCATTTCTAGCTGCAAGGGAGGCTGGAAATGGAATGAGCCAGATGCTCAGCTAAAATTAACCTGACTATCCAAAAGGAGGAGAATGCTTATTAGGGGACTATTGGCAATCTCTGCCACCCCAGGTCTAATGAACCCAAAGCATTCTTTTCACTGTTGCTCTGTCTTGAGTCTGGAAAGAGAATTGTTTGAGAAAAGAATCTGAAAATCAGTTTAATAATCCTGGGTTCTGAGATCTAGAAACCAGGTTCAGAGGCAGTTATCTGTCTGCTCCTCCAGACTTTTTGGAGATCCAGAGATTCTACACAATTGACCCATGGGTGTCACCTGTCCACTGGTGCAGGCGAGGGGCAAGTCATGAAATAACGAGCCCTTTGGAGCCCCCAGCTACCTCTCATTTGGGCTAATTGCCCCAGAAGAATGATAGAGGACACTGAAGAAATTGTGTGAGTTTTTATTTCTACTCCCCTACTTCTGTGCTCCCCTCATTTTCAGGGATGCTCCATATGGAACTGCTGCTTTCACCTCTTTCCAAAGGAGTCAGGCTCTAATTTCATGTGGTGGTGGTGGTTGCGGGAGGGGTATAGTAGGCAGGGGTGGGTGCCGTGGAAATAGGAAATATTCATCAATACCTTTAATGGTCGAGTTTCAGCTGCATTGCTTGCATTTTGAGACAGCTGATAAGACATCAAGAGTCTCTTGAGTGGGAAGTCAGCTGGGTGCAGCCCTGGATCCTGACGGGACTTATGTGTGAAGACTGAGTTTCTACCCTAATAACAATCCCTACTGTTTGTGCCCACTTACCTCACAGGGACAGTGGCATGTGCCCTAGGTAGTTTATCTGTGTAATCACAACAATCCTATGAGGCAGGTATTATCACTATCCCCATTTTGCAGGTGAAGGCAGAGTGCATGAGGATAAGAAACTCAGCGAGGACTCAAGTGGGGCCTGTGTGACTATATGTCCTTGTAGGCACACAGCACCAACCCTCCTGTCACCCATCCATCCCTTCCCCTATACCTCTTACAAGCTAAAACTCATCTCTCACCTGAGCTGTCTCCTACCCAATCTCCTACTCTGAGTGACCTGTGTGAATCCCTGGTTCAGGGGGCCCATGTCCTTAGAGTGTTCTGTTCACATCCCTGTCTGGGTTCTGAGCCCCAGTCCCAAAACATAAGCAAAGGAAGAGCAAATTAAAATCCTGCTTAAGCCAAATCATTTGTGTGGCATCCGACCTGTCCACTGCTAATTGACCTCAGGTAAGTGGCCTACCTTCTCTAAGCCTCGATTTCCTCATCTGTAAAACCACATAATGACACCTATTATGCTACATTTAAGCTTGCTGCAAGCATTGACGTAGGAAAGTCTTGCCTGGACCAAAGTAGGAATGCAATATGTTTCTTTCCCTTATCGTCAGGTGTTCTGGAGATCTGAACTTGAAGTGTACATTCATTCACACTCTCATGTATGTGTGTGAGGTGTGTGTCCCCAAATAGTTAATTCCTTGGATTCCTTAGGCCCTTGATGTTGAGGGAGAGAACAGAGTACCTCTACTTCATGAAGGAAACCAGAGACTTTGGGCACCCCATTTCTTTTTCCCACCAGCCCTTGCTCATGAACCCACAGAGTCATTGAATTCAGCATATTTACTGACACTCAGCAGGGTGGGGGCCTGCTGGAAGACAAGGCCAGGGCATCCCCCCTGCACCATGGAGACCAAATGTCCCACCCATGGGGGGCACAGGCTTCACTTGCTCTCAGACTTTGCAGATGACATAGAGTGGGGATCCTGACTGATGAAGGGTGACGTTGGTCCCTGATGGGAGGTGGAGGAGCAGGCAGAGCTGGGGGAGAGAAAGGGTTAGAGGGTGAGGTGCAAAATGGTGCCTGGCCATCTCCGGGTGTGAGAGCAGGGAGGCACAGACTCAGAAACACATGGGGTTCACTCAGCCCCATCCTTTTTCCTCCCAAAGAACTACCTTCTGGAGTAATTCCAAGAAGCTGGACTCATAGGAGGAATTTGCCAGAAAGGACTCCTGCAGCTTCAGTTGCAAAGTCATTCCTGGCCCTAGGGATCCAGAAGCACAGCTTAGGACCCAGCCAGGTTCCCTGGGAGGTTGGGCACATCCCCTCCCCCACCCGGCCTCCACCCTATGACACCCTTCCAGACCCTCTCCAGGCAGGGGTTCAGCCTGAACCCTGGGGAGCATAGGAGTGAGGTGCCTCAGTCTCTCTTGCTCCCCTCCTTGGCCTGTTCTTGCTATGAGGACCCTTGTATGCAGCCGCCCAGCCCTTACCTGTTTCGTGTGAGCTGCCTAGGAGGGTCAGGAGGAGAAAAAGGGGCAACCTGGTCCTCATTGTGGCCCCCTCAGTTCTCAGATGGACAGAGGAGATGTCTGAAGTCCCCTCCGGCCTCTCCTTACCAAGCCTGACCTTCTATAGCCACTCAGGCCTTAGCATAGATGTTTGGGGGTGGGGGGGGGACTGGGAGGGGAAAGCTACGTAACTGGATTTTCCAGTTCTTCCAATATGGCTTTGAGGACCCAGGAGAGGGCCATTCGTTGGGCTGTTGGGGAAAAATAGTGGGTGGTCCCCTTTCTTCAGTCCTGTGCCCTCCCCCTCCCCCATGGGTGCCCCGTCCTACAGAGAGAAAGTTGAGGAGGTGTTCTTTCTGCAGGTGTCTGGCCCTCACCCAAGCCTCGGCCTCTCATTGCTCTTTAGAGATTAATTATTAACTGCAATTAATTGTCATCATTCATGCCACCAAAGGGCTCAGGAATGTGGGTCCAAAAGGGAGGGGTCTATTAAGCCAAGTTTCTTCCCAAACTCAAGGCATCCTGATGCCCCAGCTGCAGAGGCTTTCTAGGTGAGAAATTGGGGTAATGGGAGACTTTCATCTCTCAATGTTTTGTTTTAGTTGCTCTATATAGCTGTTCTCAACCTGTGGGTCACAACCCCTTTGGGGGTTGAACGACCCTTTCACAGGGGTCGCCTAAGACCATTGGAAAACACATATCAGATATTTACATTACGATTCATAACAGTAGCAAAATGACAGTTATGAAGTAGCAACGAAAATAATTTTATGGGGGTCACCACACCATGAGGAACTGTATTACAGGGTCACGGCATTAGGAAGGTTGGGAACCACTGCTCTAAGACATCCCACATACTCAGGTGGAGACATGGGTTTCATCAAATCCCCCACCCCACCGTCTCGTGCAGTCAGGCAAAAGGGTCAATCGTGTCCTCCCAACCATAGGCACTCACAGGGTAAGCACAAGGACAGGGGTGCAGAGGGAGTTTGGAGCCCATCTAATTTACGGCCTTCCTTTAAAAACTAGGAAGTAAGACATGGGACTATAGGATTTAACACAGAAATTTGGGAGGAAACACGCATTCAGTCTAGGGCAAGGCCCTTCGCAGTGCCTGGCCCTGTGGGCTCACACAGTAGGGCCGTGCACTTCATGAGGCCCACCAGGAGAATTTCTCACTGCAGGCAGGGCTCAGTCTCCTTTCATGGGTTTTCACCTGATGAAATCAGGCTCACCCAGGACAATTCCCATTTTGATTAACTCAAAATTAACTGAATAAATTGCATCTGCAAAATTCCTTTACTCTTGCCGTATTCTAATGGTTAGAAGTAGGTAAGAGATCTGCCCCATACTTAACAAGGAAAGGATCATAAAACATGAGAACACCAAGACCAGATAGATTGAGGCCATCCTAAGGTCTCGCTGCTACAATTATGTGATGAAAGTTTCCTTATCTTACCAGTTTTATCATGAATGAATGTTGAAATTTACTCAATGCTCATTTTGCATCTATTGAGATGATGTTTTACGAATTTGTGTATGTAAATTACATTGCTTGGGCTCTTTAAAACAATCCTGCATTCCTCAGATAAGCTGAACTTTGTTATGAAAAGAAAAAACAAAAACAAAAAACTAGGAAATAAGGCCCAGAGAGGGAAAATGACTTATACAGGTCACACAACAAGTTAGTAGCAGAAAGATTAGAACTCATCCCTCATTATGACAAACACTGGGAGAAACTCAACAGATTGACACACCAGTCACGTAAGGCCCTCCGACACACAAAGGCACATGTTGTTTGTCTTGGTATCTGCCTCTCTATGTAGCATCTCCTCCCTTCCCCGAAAACCTGTGGACCCAAGCCCAGTAGAATGGAGGCAGAGAGAGATGGGGGGACACTGTCTACACCATAAATGTAAATAAAGTGAGACACCCAGAAACCCCCAGACTTGCACAGGAAGACCAGAGTGGGAAGAAGAAATGGGCAGAAAGATCAGCAGATATAGCAGGTACGAGCAGCAGGTAGGAGGTGGCAACTCAGGAAGATGCTTGGTGACCTGAGTCTTCCCAAAGGAGAGTGGGAGCACTCCTGTGTCTTCCCTTCCATGAGATTGGAGCTGACACGTTAGAAACATTTCCTTTAATGCTCATCACAGCCTTTGAACTAGGTACCAGATCACCTTGTTTGAGGGGTGCAGACACAGGGCATGGCATGCCCAGCCCAGTGCAGTTTGGAAGCCTGGAACTCAGCCGGTTGGACTCCAGACCGAGGTTCTGAACTTCTGTGTTGCACTGCCCCGGAACACGATGTGGGTTCCCTGGTGCTCCTCTTCTATCCTTCCCCAAGAGAATGGGCTGCTTTGGGGCTGCAGCTGTCTAGATGAGAGATGACTCAGGTGGTCACTCTCCCCTGCTGCCCTGGGTCTCCAAAGTGTCAGATGCAGTCCCCGGGCTGTGGAGCTCTTCTCCCCAACCCAGCTCCCAAATCCTGCTCCTCCTAGAGGTCCGTATGTCCCACCCCCAATAGCTGCACTTCTGGCAGCAAAAGGAAGACCTAGGTGGGATAGGACACCTGTCTCCTCCCTTTCAGGAGGGTCTGGGCTGGGGGCTGATTTGGGCCTGGGGGGTACAGGTCCCTAGTGCAAGAAGAGCCCAAGGGCCAGGTAGGGGAGTCCTCAGGCTCTTACTCACTATCCCCCTCACCCAGTGCTTCCAGGGATCAGGCTGGGACAGGTTAATCCTCTAGGGGAAGCTTGGTGACCTCTCCCTGGGGATGGAGATCCTTGTGTTGATGGAGGTCCCGGCACACCTTGCTCTACAGAGACTCATAATGGGCTTCAGAGCCTTTAAAAGGCCAGGGAGGTGGGCCAGGAGGCATGTCCTGGCACCATGGCCACCACACTGCTGCTGCTCCTGGGCCTGTGGGCCTGGGCCAGACACGGTGACACCAGGCTTCCCAGGGCACTGGGTATTGGGGTGAAGATGCCAATTGGGACCCAGGGACATGGCCAGCTCTTCTAACTCCATCCTATCATTCCTTGTTCTTTTTCCAACAGCTCAGATAACCCCACTGAGGACCTCGAACACAGCACCTGGAGGCATCCTGACTATTTCTGAGAGACTATCTCTGGGGATATCTCTGCAGGTCTCGCCACTGTCTTTGGTGATTCCCCTACTGCATCTGATGGTCTCCCCACTGCATCTGCAGGTCTCCCCACTGTCTCTGGTGGTCTCCCTGCAGGTCTCCCCACTATCTCTGGTGATCTTCCTACTGTCTTTACTGATCTCCCCATTGTCTCTAGTGGTCTCCCCAGTATATCTGGTGGTTTCCCCAGTATCTCTACAGGTCTCCTCTCTGTCTCTGGTGGTCTCCCCACTGTCTCTTCAGGTCTCCCCAGTATCTCTGGTGATCTTCCTACTGTCTCTGCGGGTCTCCCCAGTATCCCTGGTAGTCTCCCCACTAGAGTCTCTGCAGGTCTCCTTACTGTCTCTACTGATCTCCCCACTGTCTCTGCAGATATTCCCAGTGTCTCTGGTGATCTTCCTACTGTCTCTGTAGGCCTCCCCAGTGTCTCTGCAGGTCACCCCACTGTCTCTGCTGATCTCCCCACTGTCTCTGTGACTCTCCCCACCAACTCAGAGAGTCTCTTCACCATGTCTGGGAGTTTCTCAATGGTTTCTCCAGCCTCTGAGTGTTTTCCCAGTAGCCCTCAGACTTCAGCTCTGACCATTTCTGGGAGTGCGTCAGCAGTCTTTCCGTTGCCAGGTGATATTTCTGTTGTTCAACCCCTCTCTGAAGGACTCCTGCATGGCCGGCAGCTCTGGGCTCAGGCTTCTAGCTGGGCCCCGTGCATGTTAGCAGTTCCCCAGAACTTCATGAAGCGCGACCTGGCCTTGGTGGCTATATGAGGACCCCCCTTCTGCTCTTCAATTTATCAACTTTTTCTCTTATAGTGCCTTTCATATTCTGCTTAAGTCATTCTTTTGCCTACTTTGAGGTCATGAAAATATTCGTGCACAGGTTCTTCCAGAAGCTTTATTATTTTTGTTTTCAAGTTTAAGCCTATGATCTATCTCAGATTAATTTCTGCATATGGGGTGAGGTAGTGGTTGAGTTCAACTTTTCCCTTTATGGATAACCAGTTGTCTCAGAACCATTTATTTCCAAGACCCCCTGTCTCCTCCCACCCCCATTGCACTGTGGGAGTACTTTTGCCAAAAGTTAAAGATCACAAATGTATGGTCCATTCCTGGATTCTATTCTGTCCTATTTGTCTGTTTTTTGTCTGGTGGTGTAACAAGCCTGGAGAGCTGGTGGTGTAAGTCTCCCACTTCTGTTTCTCCTTAAGATCGTCTTTGCTATTCTCCAACTTTTCATTTTTACAGTATTAGTCCCTTACTTGCTAGAATTTTGATTGGGAGTGTGCTTGATGTGATTGATACCTGCTCCTGCTTGTGCTTGGATCTCTTCCAGCCATTTCCCCCTCTGCCCTACAAGGCTCTGCCTCCCCCGCGAAGGCCTCCGGAACTGCTCCAGCTGTGTCCGGGACTTCCGCACCAAGCAGAGCTGTCTCAGGAGCTCCCACTCCCACAATGGCTGCAGTGACTGCCACATCCGCTGGGCTCAGTGTCCCCACGAGTAAGGTGCTCTTATTTGCCTTGAGTCACTTACCAGTCAAGTATTGGTTGGGCCGTTCTCCCGTATTGCCCTGTAGCCCCTGGCTCCTGGAGGGCGGAGTGCAGGGACAGGCATTAGTGCCTGCTTCCAGCTGGGTTTTGAGTGTGTCTGGAGACGTCTCTAGTTCTCTCAAGCCTCCAATTAGACCAACAACCAGATGTCTGTCACCTGACTGCTTCCCCGAAAGGTTTTCAGCCTCCTTCCTCATGGTCGGATATGTCTTTCCAGAGCAAGAAGCACCCCCCCAGGTGTCCTGTCCTCTGTCCTCCCTCTGTTTCTTCTCTCTCCTCCCCTTTAATCCTAGCCTCCTCCGGGGAAGTCCCAGGGCAGGAAGAGTGGAGGAGAAACAGGACCACAGGCTCTGGTGGCCCTTAGTGACCAGAGTCAGGGTGGGGCAGGGTGGGGGAGGATTGGGGCTCAGAAGGAGAGAGGCTCACCGGGGACCCTCCCAGTGCAGAGACAGCACAGATTGAGACAGACGCGATGATGGAGCTTGAGATATGAAGGAGGGCCCCGGAGGTGGAGCGATGTGGAAGTCACTGAGGAGTGCAGAGACTGACAGACCTGCCCACAGGTGTCAGGGAAGAGGAAGTTTTTAAAATGCTCTCCATTGAGGTTCTGTTCCCAAGAGGGCAGGGGAGGGTTCCATAGAGAAATTTGGTCTTAGAGTCACATAAACATGAGCGTCACAGGAGGAAAGGTGGGAAGTCATGGAGGCCAGTGGGCAGAGTGGGGGTCGAGGTCCCACCTGCCTCGGTCACTGTGCCTTCTGCTCCTCAGGCTAGAAGTTTCAGGAAAAGGGCTCTGTCCCAGACTGGGCCTTCGTGATGATCACTCTTACTGTGGTGACAGCAATTGTCAGCTTACTGTATGGTATCAAGAAGGTGAGTGAAGCTATGGTCCAGAAATATGGGTCCCCAAGGTCAGTGGGGCTGGGACCTGGTGCCCCAGTGCTCTGAGAAGAACAGGGATTGTGGGAAGAAGATGACAGTTTGTCACACTTAGAAAGAGACAAGGGGAAAAAGGAACCCTGGTCTGGGTGGCTGAGAGGAGACATTGACCAGGCAGAGATGGGGGTTTGGGGCCCCTGAAAGAGAGGCTGGGGTGCTGGAGGCTGCCCAACCCATGGAGGCACTACATTCAGCCCTTAGCAGTGACAAATCAGCTCTGTGGAGCCACCGTTTGAATCCTGGCTCTACTATTGTGGCTGTGTGACCTTGTGCAAGTCATTTAAACTCTCTGCACTCCAGACTCCTCATTACTACTAATCAGTAGTATTTAAATAGCACTTATCATGTGTCAGGTGCTATAGCTATTTCAGTTCACAGCAACCCTGTGATATAAGTAATACTGAGGTAAGTGAGGCTTAGATAAAATGCGAATGGTAGTATCCACGTCAAAGAGCTGTTGGAGGATGGAAGGAGCTTACGCCCATAAAGCCCTTAGCTGCGTGGCACACAGTGAGTGCGCCATGACGCCATCTGCTTCGTCAGTGTGGCTGTTTTTGTTGGAAGAGGAGTGATGAGAATCCGAGTTATTGGAGGGGAGGCCTGCCAGTTCGGGAAGGAGATGAGTGTGGGCTGTGGCTGTGGCCCTGTGATCCCTTACGGTGGCCACCAAGAGGCCACAGGCCAGCGCTACTCCATCAAGTGAAGGGGTGGGGCCAGGGTAGCGGAAGCCCGTTCACCTTTGGCCTTCTTCCTCTCCTAAACAGACTCATTCAAAAAACAAAAGAAAACAAAACAAGGGCAAACTCAGCTGCAGACGGAGGAGTGGTGGTTACCAGAAGGGATGGGGGTGGGGGGATGGAGGGTGGGTGTGATGTCGGGGGGCGGGTGAAATGGCTAAGGGGGCCGGTTGTATGGTCAAGGACAGAAACCAGAGTTTTGGTAGTGAGCGCGGTGTAGCGTAGACAGATACAACTTCTAATGTTATAAAGCAAGGTCACCTCAATAAAAAAATAGGTATTTGGAAGGCAATTAAGAAAAAGTTAAAAAGAAAGAAAAAAAAAAAAGAAAGAAAAAGACCCAGGCTTCCATTCACATTAACTGGGATCAATACCTGTGGGTGGATTCCTGGGACATGGGCCCCCGAGGTCTCCTTCACCGAAGTGTAAGGTGGTGGTGTCCAATGTTTTGGCTTCCCTGGGCCTCACTGGAAGAATGATCTTGGGCCACACATGAAATACACTGACACTCATGATAGCTGATGAACTAAAAAATAAGTCACAAAAAATTTCATTATTTTAGGAAAGTTTACAAATTTGTGTTGAGTCACAGTCAAAGGCATCCTGGGCCGTGGGCTGGGCATGCCTGGTGTAAGGGAAAGTCCTCCATCCACCTCCGAGCGGGACGTGGAGACTCCAGTCTGGGTCCTGCCATCTCTGACGCTGTTTTCTCCCCTGTAGAAGGAAGGGGCAGGACCAGATGGTTCCCGGGGGTCTTCCAGCCCTCACAGAGCCTGGCTCCGGACACTTGGAACATCTGTCCCTCAACTTTTCCCCCCATTCCCTCCCTCCCCCACAACTATCAGAGACGCTCAGCTGAGGACACTGCTTGAGTTCCCCAGGACACAGGATGGGGGGTCCCCTTTATTTCCTTCCATATGGTGCCCCTTGGGCTGGCTCCTGGCCTTTCCAAGACCTTTGATTTTCTCAACTCAGGACAGGTGAGGAGCCCCTTAGACCCTCCGGGTGGGCAAATTCCCACTGAGTAAGACAGCGTCCTCTCCACCCGTCCCCCAGCCACTGTGTATTTGCCCAGGTGCCATCAGGCAGGCACCAGCTGAGTCTGGCCTCTGCTGCTCACCAGCTGTGTGACCTTGGGCCAGTCACCTTCCCAATCTGAGCTTGTTTATTCTCACCTGTAAAATGGGGCTGACATTGCTAACCTCATCGGTGCTCAGCACATTCTTCGGTTCATAGAAAGCTTCGAAGGTCAGTAGCGAGTAGGGCTGTTTTGTGAGTAGCCCCTCAGCTCAGACAAACAGCCTCAACTTATACCTGAGCCTCCACCTATGTCCAGGTTCCCTATGTCCAGGGGGAGGTTGTGGCCAAAAAGAGGGGGAGGGACATTTACTTACACAATGAAAGCAAAGGTTCTCAACTTCAGAGCAATAGACATGCGGGACTGAAGAGTTCTTTGTTGTGGGGCCCGATCTGTGCATTATAGAATAATAGTTTTGCAGCATCTCTGGCCTCTCCTCACTCCATGCTGGTAGCAGCCTCCTCCAAGCTGTGACAAGAATGTCTCCATGGAGGGGCCACACCGCCCTCCTTGTTGAGAACCACTTTCTAGAGCCCTGGGTCCCTGGGGAAAAGGTGGGTAGAGGTGAGTGGAGAGGGGCTGTCAGTCACTCTGGAGTCCAGCTGAAGTTGCGGGGGAGGGCCTCCCTCTGCTTCAGTTTTCCTTCCTGCAGTCTGCCTCGCCTCGGAGGGAGGCTGACCAGTTCTGAGGAGCCAGTCCTGGCCTGACTCCATGGAGCCTCATTAATCTCCCAGTAATCACCTTAATGAACAGTTGGCCTGTTCTCCTCTTCCCACCCATTCCGGCCCTGCCTAGGGCTTAGGGACTAGTCATGCCGAGTAATGGGAGGAATCCACATGTTGGGGCCTCTAGTCGGCCCACGAGTCCCATGGCCCCAAGTCCCTGGCCTCGTGCTGGCTAAGTCCTGGCCTTCCCCCCTCCCTGTGCCTGCACCACTCCCCCAGAAGGGCAGTCGCCAGCCTGGCTTCCACTCCATTCAGCCCACTAAACACTTACTGATTGTCTACTGTGTGCGGGGCACTGGCCCAGGGGCTGGGCCGGCAGCAGGGACCGAGGCAAAGACCTTGTCTGCTGGGTGCTTACTTTCCATGACAGGAGACCCACAGTGAACAAATTAAGTGAGCGATAGGGGTGGCGACTTAGACATGCGGACCCATGGCTTTCTCCTTCCTGAGAGCTCTGCCTGCTGTAGTCTGTCCTCCCCCGGCCCCAGCCCCAGGCACTGCCTCTGGGGACCCAGTGTATGAACTTGGACAGTCTCTGAGCTAATGCTTGCTTCAGACAAGGAATCAGGAGGGAGGGAAGATGGAGACTTCTGGAGATCCTAGAAAGGAGGGATCTGCATTTCTGTGTAGCGGGTGGATGGTGGTCGGGAGACTGAGGCAAAGAGATGGCAGCTGGGCTGAGGTGGGGGGAGGGGTGGGGGAAGGCAGAGCCCCCTCTGTCCACCAAACATCTCTACTGAAGATCTCGGCCCCAGTGGCTCTGGGTGGCCTGGACTTGTCTTCGTCCCTGGTGAGGCATGGATGTCAGTGCTAGGTCCTGTGTCTGTCTTGTCTTCTCTCTCTGTCACCAACCCCACTGTCCCCACATGCTGTGCTATCTGTGGACATTGGGAGGCACCTGTGTCTGCAGTGGCAGGCCACGTGAGGGCTCCCCCTTCTTTGCTCTTTCACCTGATACTCATGGGCAGGCCCTCCCAGGGCAGAAAGAGTGGCCATGTGTGAGGAAGGGGTGTGGAGAGTGGGCTGTCGTGGGAGACGGGAGGGTGAATGTAAAGCCAGAGAAGAGCCAGAATTTGGATCTCCTCCCAAGCCCGTGCATCCAATCTCCCCACTCCCGGGCCTGCCCAGTCAGAACTCAGTCCTTCTAGAACACCGCCATCTGCCCCCCCTCCTCCCAAGAGCCCCAGAGGGCCGCCGCACAGCCAACCCCCTCTCCCTCCACTGGGGCTGGGTCAGGAGTCTGTCCCTACCATGCCCTCTCCCTCCCCCAGACCCCACCCCGTGGCAGGCACCCAGGTATCTGCCTCCCGGCCACTGCAGCTGCGGTCTCCCGTTATCAGGGCACCGCTGCGGGGTGGGGCCACCGCGTTTGTTTAAGGCTTAGGCCTGAGAGGCCCCAGCCCCCATGACGTCAAACCTGGCCCCATATAAGTTGAGGGGACCCCAGCCCACAACCCAAGCAGCCGTCCAGTGCCCAGCGCTCCGCCATGGCCCACTGCATCCGCTCAGCCTTGGGCCTCCACTGCTGCCTCCTCTTCCTTCTAGCTTCCCGAGAGGCAGGTAGGATGCCCTCAGAGGCCAAGGGGTCACCATTGCACAGGGGACGGAAGACAGCGAGCGGTTTCTTAGCATTTATGGGGTTCAATAACCAATCACAGAAACGAATAGCAGATGAATGTGTGATGGGAAGAGGGGGTCTGGGGCTCCAGCAAAATTGTTGAGGGTGTTCATTGTCGAGGTGTTCGTTGTCGAGGTGTTCATTGTCGAGGTGTTCCTTGTTCAAGTTTGCTGGTCCAGGAGCATGTTGGAGATGAAACCTAGCCTGTGCTCTGCTCCTCGCAGGAGGCCTTCTTCTGGTCTGCACGAAGACACTGTGTGGGCTGGCTGTCCTCAGTGGGCGGTGGGGACCCGACGTTCTCTGAGTGTCAGCTACGTGCAAGGAGCTCACAGATGCTCAGGGTACTTCATCCCATTTTATCTCCTCAAACCCCTCAGCTGGTTAATAACATCCCATTTTACAATGAACAGAGGTGGGATTCACAGAGGTCAAGGGCTTGCCCAAGGTTGTGGAGGCAAGCAGGATTCTGTCACGCCACACTGCCCACTCCCTCGGGGGCCATGGGCACACATCTCCTGAGAGTCTGTTTTACACTGACCTGGGCTCCAGTCCTCACCAGCCCATTGAATTTGCCCACATGTTTGTCAAGTGGGTGGGGTGCGCCACTTGTTGGTGCTTTCTGAGCATTTACTATGCACCAGGCATGTCATGCCTGTTGACTTATTTCATCCTCACCACAACTCGATAAGGGCTGTGAGGTTTTGTCCTTAGTTTACAGTTGGGAAGCACCCCAGGGTTTCGATGAGAAAATGAAGAGGGGAAGTTTGACAAGCTAAGCAACCCTCTATGATAAGGTGAAATTCTGTGACTGAATCCAGGGATGGAGATGCCAAATGCAGGGGCCGCTTGGAGGGGGCCTGTGTGATTCGGAGAATGGTCTTCCCAAGGTGGCTCAGAGAGGCTCTCCACGTATTGGATAGAGCCACGTGTGGTCACGGTGATGGGCTAGGAAGGTCATGAGTCTGTGTGCTCTGGGCAGTGTTTGGGGCAGGGCAGGCAGCAGCTTCTCCTTCCAAGTGTGCTTGACTGAGGGTGAAATTAGAGGAAGTTTCTCCCTCCCTGAGCACAGGGTCACAATGGGGTCAGAGGTGGGGTTGGGGGGGATCACGTGGAATATGATGGCAGGGGCATTTGCTGAGGAATTTCCAAGTTGCCTCTGTTAGGTCTCGGCAGTGCCTTCCATCTCTGTCCTGAATTGATGCCTCCCCCCACAACTTAAGGGTCTGACGAAAGAGGTACCAAAGCCACCGTCACCCCACTTCTCACTGCCTCCTTGTCCCCTTCCCATCGGGCCGACTGTGCCACCTGCACCCTGTAGCACCTGGTGTCCTGAGGCTGCCCAAGAAGAGGGACCTGCAGGGACAGAAGGGAGTGAGTCAAGAACCAACTCCACACACACTCACTTTGGCTAAATCCATATTCAGATTTATTCTGAATTACCCATCTATCAAAGAGTACATGTCAAAAGAACAGAACAAAATAAATGCAAGTGTGAGACAGGCGAGACGTCAGGAGCCCTGCTTAGGGCAGGAAGTGTTGTCTGGGTCATGAATGCCGTTTTGTCAGTGATTCAAACGTTGAAGCGTGGCAGATTCTGGATGAAGCACTTCTGGAGCTCCTCCAGACATTCCCTAAGAAGCCCCACCGCCCTCTCACATGCAATAGTTGGTGTGTAGCATTGGTCCAGGATACTGGGAGTCAGGAAGGCACCCTAGCCGTGGGCTGTGGAAGGGGCCTTGGTGGAGGCTGCCGGGTAGTGCACGCAGCAGGGTGCTGGCCCCTCACGCTCATCACAGTCAACAGGAGGAGGCTGACATGACCTGGTGTCCAACTCCAAAGACAGTCAGCCAGGTTTGGGCACGGAAATTAGCTGCTGCTGTTGTGGAAGACAATTCATAGCCATTTAGCATCTTATAAAGTTGCATGTTTTTCTTAATGTATTCTGCTAGCTGTACAGTGTCTCCAGCCTCTCTAACACACAGGACTAAGATTTTTTTCACTCATTTTAAACATCTTGTCATGATCTGGAGCTCTGGGAGGAGTGAATGTTAAGGTCCTGAGCTTGTCTGCCTGTCTCTGTCCTTCATCTGGACAATATTGCTAGCGGCCACCTGGTTGGAGGAGACAAGGACATAGTCAAGGCCCTGGATGCCCATGAGGTACTTCCTCCATGATGGCAGGGGGCTGGGGGCTGCAGGTTCAACAGAAAGCAGGATGCGCTGGCTTCTCTGCCTCACCTGTGAGATAGCACCGCAGACCACACACACACACACACACACATTTACTTTTGAGGGAGATTTACTCGAGGGCAGAGGACAGGTACAGGGCAGACTTGGAGTCTAAACTTTGAAACAGGACACTCTGGGCAGGGTGGGTGTGGTCTAGGAGGTGCCCACAGTAGAGCTTGGCTGGATGGGATGGAGGAAAGATGAGGCAAGGGCAGCTGGATGCTCAGATCCAAAGAGAAGAGCAAGAGTGTATGAGGTGTGATAAAAGCATATGGTGACAGTGAATGTTGAGGCTGAATGGCAGCCAACAGAGAGGCAGGCATCTTTGATAAGGGAAGTGTGTGACAAGTTTCAATTTGTTCGGTGCAGTCAGTTGATTGTGAGCTACAGTTGAGAGAAGGTGTGTTTTAAAGTATGCTGTAAACCATGGGTCACGAACAACACATTCTGTCACATAAAATAAATTTCTGTCAAATAAAAACATTACGGTGTGTCCTCATCCACCTTATTCACCAGATCTGGCATCATGCGACTTCTGATTTTTCCTTAAGGTCAAAATGACCATGAAAGGCAAATGTTTTGAGTGGATTCAGGACATTGAGGCAACCACAATAGCACAACTAAAGACACTGGTGAAGGAGGACTTGCAGAACTGCTTCAGAGAGGGGCAAGCACGATGGGATAAGTGTGTTCGAAGCGAGGGGGAGTGTTCTCAGGGGGATTAATGGCAATGTGTCTTTTACTGTAATACATTTTATAAATTTAAACATTCACCATATTTTTTGATCACACTTCATAGGAAAGGTGGGGCAGGCTTAAGGCTGGGTCAGGGCAGAGCTGGATGTGAGCATGTGATTGTAACCAGCAGAGAAAGAGGCTGGAGTGGATGGAGAACGTTAGTCCACAGTTCTGGGGGGCACCTGCCATTTACCTATAGAGCTAGTCAATACCCAGACTTAGAGAATTAAATCCTAGAACCCCAGAGTCTGCACCATGCAGCCATGGAACCATAGGTGTGGAATGTAGATGAAGTACTGAGGGGAGCATGGCAGGGGAGCTGGGGTCTGGAGAGACCCTTTAAATGACCTTTCCTATAGTAGATGCTATAATATATATGTTCATTCTAGAATCTGAAAAATAAAAAAAATTAGAAAGAAAAAGAAAATCTTTCCTAATCCTCCCTAGTCACCCTGGCAAACCTTTGAGCATATTTCTCTTTAGTCTTTTTCACTATGTCTGTGTTTTAGGTCACGTATTGAGCTTATGCTGTATAGACGTTTTAACTAGCATGTACCCACATTATTGTAAATGGAGCAGCCATTTTTGAGGGGAGGACACCAAGAAACATCAGAAATGCTGTTTTGCGGGAAGCTTCTCCGAGGACCCAATTCATTTAGCAGGGTGGCCCTTGCTTTTCTAACAAGTGAATGAAGCAGATTGAATAGACCTTTGGAACTGTACACAGTTTTGGTGTTGTGGGATTTGCTTTTATTTATTTATTTATTTTGGGGGGCAGTTGCCATCTCCATTTCTTTTCCATCTCCATTTTTATTGAAATACAAAAAGTGTGGGGGTGAAATAAATGATTGCTGCCAAGGAAGTCATTAAGTACGGCTGTGACCACGATTCACAGTATAAATCTGTCTGTCCCCCATCCTGCACCCCCAGTACAGACCAGTAGGGCAGGGGACAGGGGAAAGACCAAACAGATCCACAGGCTCCCCAGTAAATGGGGCTGTGATGTTTTTATTCTTTTTTCCAGGCTAAGCCTCTACCTTCAGTGTCTTCTGCTAAAGCCAGATTTTCCTCTCTGCCTACACCTCAGTGACCAAAAATGTCTATAGGCCACTGTTGTAGTCAGTGAACTGAATACCTCATGGCGAGACCTTCCTAGTAAATCTACCAGGGAGAAGAGATGGTTATCTTGTCCCGTGGGTTGAATTGCTGATTTGCCTCATGGATCTTGTGGGGATTAAACTGTTTATTGCACATTAGAATACAGTGAGTGCTATGTTGATAACACACAGGGGGAAGTGGCCCAGCCACACCCCAGAGGTATATAGAGCAGGTAGTTCAGGGCAGACATGGAGGCCACAGAAGCAGGAGGGCAGGCCATAGGCTCAGTTTCCTCTTGCTATCAGAAGAAAAGATTGTTTCAAAGACTATAATTCATATTCACTAAACACTTTAAAGAGTCAGCTATGCAACAGCATCTTCTATGCTCCATGTTTCCTTTAATCCTCATTTTAAGCTGGTACGTCGACATCACTGTTTTATAATTTACAGTTGGGGACATGGGGCTTCAGGGCATTAAGGGACCTGAGCAAGGATGCAAAGCTAGGGAGGTAGGTACTGAGCCTGGACTCCAATTCTGTCCCCTGGCTCTTTAAGGCCAGTGGAGTTGGCTGCATAGCTGCTTGCTTATTTATGCATTACATGGGTATTTATTCATCCTTTATCACGTTTAAAAGCATCTGGGGTATAGTGAACAGCCTGACTTCCCCAATTTAAAATAATTGAACTTCCTCTCTTCACCTGTAAGGCAGTAGGATCATATACTTGCCTCACAGGTTTGTGGCGAAGACAAATGTCAGTGTTCTTCCTTCCCCAAGAGACTGGGCTGACTGACAGGCCATGTAGTATGGTCTTCACCAGTAACAGCACTGGCCCCGGGGCCCGGAGCCCAGCATGTGTGTTCAATTCTGGCTCAACCTCTAATTTGCTGAGGGTCTTTGTGGGGATTAGTTCATCTCTCTGAACCTTGTTTTTTCACCTGTAAAATGGGGAGAATAACAAATAGCTCTCAACCTCAAAAGGTTGTGAGAAATAAATAAGTTGATACATGTCCTCATTTGTAGGACCTGTGTGTCTCACAGTCAATGTTTGTGAAATGTTGGCCATTGCTATTGCTAGGGATTGTGTGCAAGTTACCATTCCCCCATGAACCTCAAGTTTCTCAGCTGTAAATTAGAGAAGTGGACAGCTTCAAAGGTACTTTGTGGGGAGCTGAGACATCAATCACCACACAAGAGAATCCAGAAAGAGAATGTGTGTGAGGCACAGAGAAGGTGCCCAGTGACTGAGAGGTGGTAGTGGTGTTGCTGCCAAGGGACTCAGAGAATGGAGTGGGCATGACAATCCAGCCCTCCTCTCTCTCCAAACTTGATTCCCTTTAGGAACCTGGGCTTCTCCACTACTGTCACGTCCTTCTTGTCCCACCTGTATTTCTTTAAAGGACTGAGTTCCACAGCTTCCAACTCTCCTTGTCAGCAGGGAGGTGGGTGGATTGTGGTTTCCCGTGATTTGGGAACGTGTCCAAGTCCTGGTTGCCACCTTGAGCTAACAGAAACTAGAAATCTCAGTTACATAACCACACTATCTCTCTCATTCTTTGGTGATCTCCTTGCTCCCATTCTCTTGGCTAGATATCAGAGACATCTCCTCTGTCCCTATTGGTTGCTTTTCCATGGATTAAGGCCCATATCTCTTTCTCGATAGGAGTGTTTTTACCTCACACCCTGTCCTTAAACATAGTCAGTTTGTCCCCAAATCTAACTGCCTCATTCATTCCTCTCAGAACCCTCCAAGCAGATATCTTTTTCTTTCGAGGGCCACTTTTTATCTGTCACAGATGACCTTAGTTCTGATCTTATAAGAGGGGGATTCGGTGGGGAACCAGAGGGCTGAGTTATCTAATCTATTTCCCTTCATCCAAACCAAATTTCATGATCAGAATGAAAGTTTCCCACCCTCCATTCCTCTTCTTATCCTATGTGTCTACTTACTAATTCTTATGAGAAGTCCTGCCAGAGGTCTTATCTTAATCTCACACATTGTTACATTTGGGATAGAGCTGGAATGTTATGGAAAGATGAAGATTCTGATATTTATTCCCTTTCTTCTCAGCTCTGTCATGGAAAGAAAATTCCTTTCAAAAATATTATACAAACTCTAAAGGAGGACTTGGGGAGCAAAATGACAGTCCCTATCTTCTCTCAAAATTTATGATTGATAGGCAGGACAGCGGCTATAGGCTTACAGGCACACAAACATCTGTAATGTCAAGTGGAATATAGCAGGAAAAAGTAATTGACACACACAAAAAATTAAAGCACTGAGATAAAGTTAGATCTTATCTGTTTGGAAGAATTAGGAAAGACACCATAAAGCTTGAACGATCTAAAAGTGAGAATTGAAGAATAGAGGTGGCATTCTTGCTGAAGCATAGATTGAACAAAGTTTCAGAGACTAGAGGTGAAAATGGGGATTAGGTATCACAGTATTCTGAAGAGACTGGTTGGAGATATGTATCTGCAGTACTAATGGGACCCCTACAGATGGAGGTGGGCAGGGCAGCAGGGAAAAACATGGAGAAAGATTCTTACTTGACTTTTTCCCTTTATAGGTGCTACCACATTTCAGAAACTTCAGAAAAGTAGTGAATCCCCAACATCTGATCATTTATTTCCTCCTATTCCAGGCCTTGTTAATGGTACTCCCTCCAACCACATTGCTCTTCATTCAGGATACAGTTCTCCAGGCCACCCTAAATCTACAGAAACCAAGCAGGCCAAACACCATTGCAATACCACACACCATTCCAAGATGATTCACAAACCTACAGATAACCCCAAAAGTTCTACAACTAACCATGAAGTACCTCTCATTTCTGAACAAAACTCCAGCAACCAAAGAAAAGACCCAGTTATCCGGAATGGACGCTCTGTCAATCCGGCTGACTCCACTAAAACACATGAAAAAATGCCTGGTGCAAAATATATAACTTCAAAACCCAAGAGCAAAACAACTTGTTTAAAGACAGGCCGAACAACACTAACAAGAAACCCAAATAAGATTGTAACAACTTTAGGAAATACCACCATTACTTTCCAGAGTAAAAGCACCACCTCACACAAGACTACAACTCTTTCCCATGACTCAGTCAATTCAGAAATAAATAAAACTCCCACGTCTTCCTCAGAAAAAAGCACAACATTCATGAAAACATCACACAGGTCTACAAGAACCACAGAAAGAACTAATAATCATACAATAGCTACTAATTACAAAAGTACAGTTGCCTCAGGGGAGACACTAACAAAGACTAGAGAACAAACAACATCCACTGAAAAGAACACACCAACACCAGCAAATCCTACATATTATGGACAACAGAGCACTATGGCCCATGTCAAGATGACAACATTGCCAGCAATGCCTACAGAACACAGACAACAGAGCACATTAGCTCGTGTAAAGATGACAACACCCTCAGCAATACATACAGAACATGGATCATGGAGCACAGCAGCCCATATTAAAATGACAACACCCCCAGCAATGTCTACAGATAATGGACAAAGAAGCACATCAGTTCATGTGAAGATGACAAAACCTTCAGTAATACCTACAGACAATAAACAACGAAGCACATCAGCCCATAGGAAGATGACCACATCCCCAGCAATGCCTATGAAGCATGGACAACAGAGCACATCAACCCATATAAAGATGTCAACACCATCAGTAATACCTACAGAAAATGGACAACAGAGCACATCAGCCCATGTGAAGGTGACAACACCCCAAGCGATGCCTATAGAACATAAACAATGGAGCACATTAGCTCAGGTGAGGATGACAACACCCTCAGCAATGCCTATAGAACATGGACAACAAAGCACATCAGCCCATGTGAAGACAACAACACCCTCAGCAATACCTACAAAACATGGAAAACAAAGCACATCAGTCCATGTGAAAATGACAACAATGCATATGGAACATGGACAACAGAGCACATTGGCCCATATAAAGATGACACCGTCCTCAGCAATACCTACAGAACGTAGAAAACAAAGCACATCGGTCCATGTGAACATGACAACACCCTCAGCAAAACCTACAGAACACAAGCAACATAGCACATTGGCCCATGTGAAGATGACACCATCCTCAGCAATGCCTACAGAACGACAACAACAAAGCACATCGGTCCATGTGAACATGACAACACCTTTAGCAATACCTACAGAACATAGACAACAAAGCAAATCGGCCCATGTAAAGATGACACCACCCTCAGAAATACCTACAGAACGTAGACAAGAAAGCACATCGGTCCATGTGAACATGAAAACACCCTCAGCGATGCCTATGGAACATGGACAACAAAGCACATCAGCTCAAGTGAAGATGTCAATACCCCCAGCAATGCCTACAAAACATGCAAAACGAAGCACATTAGCCCATATGAAAATGACAACACCTTTAGCAATGCCTACAGAACATGGAAATCAGAGCACATCAGCTCATGTGAACATGACAACACTCCCCAAAATGCCTACAAAACATGAACAACAGAGCACATCAGCCCATGCGAACGTGACAATACCTTCAGCAATGACTACAGAACATGGAAAACAGAGCACAGCGGCCCATGTGAACATGACAATACACCCAATAATGCCTACGAAACAAGGACAACAAAGCACATCAGGCCATGTGAAGTTGACAACACCTCAAGAAATGCCTACAGAACATGGACAACAGAGCACATCAGCCCGTGTGAAGATGACAACACCTTTAGCAATGCCTACAAAATATGGAAAACAGAGCACATCAGCCCATGTGCACATGACAACACTCCCAATAATGCCTACAAAACATGGACAACAGAGCACATCAGCCCATATGAACATGCCAACACCCTCAACAATGCCTATGGAACATGGACAACGAAGCACATCAGCTCAGGTGAAGATGACAACACCCCTAGCAATGACTACAAAACATGCAAAACAAAGCACATCAGCTCATATGAAGATGACAACACCTTCAGCAATGCCTACAGAACATGGAAAACAGAGCACATCAGTTCATGTGAAGATAACAACACCCTCAGTAATGCCTACAGAACACAGACAAGAAAGCACATCGGCCCATGTGATAATGACAACACCTTCAGTAATGCCTACAGAACATGGAAAACAGAGCACAGCAGCCCATGTGAACATGACAACACTCCCAATAATGCCTACAAAACATGGAAAACAGAGCACAGCAGCCCATGTGAATGTGACAACACCCTCAGCAATGCCTACAGAACATGGAAAACAGAGCACAGCAGTCCATGTGAACATGACAATACACCCAATAATGCCTACAAAACAAGGACAACAAAGCACATCAGGCCATGTGAAATTGACAACACCTCAAGAAATGCCTACAGAACATGGACAACAGAACACATCAGCCCATGTGAGAATGACAACACCTTCAGTAATGCCTACAAAACATGGACAACAGAGCACATCAGGCCATGTGAAGTTGACAACATCCCAAGTGATGTCTATGGAACATGGACAGCGGAGCACATCAGCCCAGGTGAAGATGACAACACCCTCAGCAATACCTACAAAACATGGAAAACAAAGCACAGCAGCTCATGTGAAGAAGACAACACCCCAAGTGATGCCTACGAAACATGGACAATGGAGCACGTCAGCCCAGGTGCAGATGACAACACCTTTAGCAATGCCTACAGAACATGGAAATCAGAACACATCAGCTCATGTGAACATGACAACACTCCCAATAATGCCTACAAAACATGGACAACAGAGCACATCAGGCCATGTGAAGTTGACAATATCCCAAGTGATGCCTATGGAACATGGACAACGGAGCACGTCAGCCCAGGTGAAGATGACAACACCCTCAGCAATACCTACAGAACATGGACAACAAAGCACAACAGCCTATGTGAAGATGACAATATCCCAAGTGATGCCTACAGCACATACACAACAAAGCACATTGGCCCATGTGAAAATGACAACAATGCCTATGGAACATGGGCAACAGAGCACATCGGCCCATGTGAAGATGACAACACCTTCAGTAATGCCTACAAAACATGGACAACAGAGCACATCAGGCCATGTGAAGTTGACAACATCCCAAGTGATGCCTATGGAACATGGACAACGGAGCACATCAGCTCAGGTGAAGATGACAACACCCTCAGCAATACCTACAGAACATGGACAACAGAGCACATCAGCCCATGTGAAGAATACAACACCCCAAGTGATGCCTATGAAACATAAACAACGGAGCACGTCAGCCCAGGTGAAGATGACAACACCCTCAGCATTACCTATAGAACATGGACAACAAAGCACATCAGCCCATGTGAAGAAGACAACACCCCAAGTGATGCCTATGAAACATGGACAACGGAGCACGTCAGCCCAGGTGAAGATGACAACACCCTCAGCAATACCTATAGAACATGGACAACAAAGCACATCAGCCCATGTGAAAATGACAACACCCTCAGCAATACCCACAAAACATAGACAACAGAGCACATCGGCCCATATGAAGATGACAACACCCTCAGCAATAACTACAGAACATGGACATCAGAGCACATCAGCCCATGTGACAATGACAACAGAATCAGCAATGCCTACAGAACATGGACAACAGAGCACGTCAGCCCAGGTGAAGATGACAACACCCTCAGCAATACCTACAGAACATGGACCATGGAGCACGTCAGCCCAGGTGAAGATGACAACACCCTCAGCAATACCTACAGAACATGGACAACAAAGCACATCAGCCCATGTGAA